>VWYK01099052.1:0-15946 GCA_013399775.1 Semnornis frantzii
GTTTAGGTTGGACATGTGGAACAGTGTCTTCCCTGAAAACATTGCCAGACCCTGGAGCAGGCTGCCCGGGGCAGTGGTGGAGCCTCCATCCCGGGAGGGCTGGAAAAGCCACGGGGATGTGGTGCTGAGGGACGTGGCTCAGTGGTGACCTAATGGTTGGACTGGATGATGTTAAAGGGCTAACCCAAAGCATTCACTGATTCGATTCGCCCATTTGCTGAGGCCGCAGCTGTTGTTCCCCAGCTCGGGAGAGCTCCAGATAGGACAGGAGGAGGGGCGAGGATGCCGCCTGCGAGGGGGAGGGCGGCAGGGACAGCCGCGGGGTGGTCTCAGGGCCCGCCGGGGGTGTGCAATCTCTGCCAGGAACGGGCTGTGAACCAACAGATGGGTGCGAGCTGGCACAGCTCGGCAGGGAAGTTCAGGGAGTCATGGTAAGTTCTTGCTGCTCTATGCTCCTTCAGAGTTACTGTCACCATTAACCTATTTATGCCTTGGGGTTTGTCAAAAATATGCCCAGGGTGTATTTGCAGTGTAAAGATTTAGGCACGACAACCCTTTCACACCCCTTTCCTGTCTACTTTCATCAAGGACCTCATTTTTCTCCCCCTCACTGCCATCCTAGGTGCACAGTCTGACATGAGCAGCAGTGCTGGCTGAACCTGTTTGCGAGGAACACTCCTCTCAGGTGATCCTGGAGAGACAGTTCTGCTCTTACTGCTGCATCCAAGACGGATAAGGGGAAAGAGCTTCTGAGTGCACAGATGGAGAAGGTAGGGTCATGCTGAACCCAGAGGGAAACTGCTTAGGATGAAACAAAATGAGCAGGAAGAGAAAAGAAAATATCCCAGACTAACAATGGAGGAAGCCAAGGGAGTCTGGAGGCTCAGGTCCAGCGTGTTGAGGAAGGTATTTGAGTGGTTGTTCTCAAACCAGTCCTGGCATGTGGACCCCGATGTCAGGAAGATGGTGACAGCCACCTTCCAATAGCTGAAGGGATCCTGCAGGAGGGCTGCAGAGGGACTTCGCAGCCACTAGGGTGTCTAGAGATAGGGCAAGGGGGACGGTTTGAAGCTGAGGGAGAGCAGTGTTAGACTGGATTTCAGGAAGAAGTTCTTCAGTACAAGGGTGGTGAGACTCTGGAATGAGTTGACCAGAATGGTTGCGGCTGCCCTGTCCCTGGAGGTATTTAAGTCAGGTTGGGTGAGGCCTTGGGCAACCAAGTCTAGTTGAGAGGTGTCCCTGCCCATGGTGAGGGGATTGGAGCAGATGATTTGTGAGGTCCCTTACAATCTGAGCCGTTCTAGGACAGGGATCCTGTAGCTCTACTCTTGGGATTGCTAAGTGAGGGTTGCAGTCCCCAGCTGTTGCAAGCTAGCACTCAAAATGCAGTCCTGGGCTTTTCAACAGAGGTCCTTCAGCTCGTAGCTGGTCATACTGCCAACCATGAAGTTCTCAGCAGCCTTGAATGTTTCTTATCACTGTTTAGAAAGTACTAATGACCTATTTTCTGTCATGAACTATTTCTTGCAACAAACTTTTCAGCTGACAGATGGCACAGTCCCTTGACCACAGTGCTCTCAGCCCTTCGCAGTTTTCAAGGTAGATCACACAGATTTTCAAAGGAATGTTGACCTGAGTGCTGGAGTGGTTCTCATTCCAGTTTTTCATAGCCTGCGTGTCAGGTTTCTCTTAGAAACCTTCTTTAAACAAGCAAGCAAAGTCTACAGGAGAACAAAAATAACTGGAGGAATTCATCTTGACTGCTTATCTTTGTCTGGATTAGCTTGGTGGCTTTAAGCGAATAAGCAGATCCCTGAGTCTTGTGGACCAAGGGAATGTTATGTGCATTCCTCTCTTGTGAAGAGAGGCCAGCAGGGTGCATGGAAGAGGCTTTGTAAGAGGTACACATTTCCACCCATTTTTCCTGCCTTTTTCTTTTTTTTTTTTGCTTTCCAGCTGCAGTAGAAAATCTCCCACTGCTGTTTGCCCTGCAGCTTGTCACTGTGTGGGAGTTAACCTTTAGAGGGCACCACTATGTTGGATATAGAATCATAGAATGGTAAGATTGGAAGGGACCTCGAAGATCATTCAGTTCCAACCCCCTGCCATAGGCAGGGACACCTCCCACTAGCACAGGTCCCTCAAGGCCTCCTCCAACCTGGCCTTGAACACCTCCCTGGGCAACCTGTGCCAGTGTCTCACCCCCCTCACTGCAAACAACTTCCTCCTAACATCCACTTTCAATCTCCCCTCTGCCACTTCAAACCGATTGCCCCTTGTCCTGCCATTCCCAGACCTTGTCAATAGTCCCTCCCCAGCCTTCCTGTAGCCCCCTTCAGATACTGGAAGGCTACTTCAAGGTCTCCTGGGATCCTTCTCTTCTCCAGGCTGCAGAGCCCCAACTCTCTCAGCCTGTCCTCATAGCTTCTGGCTTTCAGTTTTCCAGGAATCTCAGAGCTTCCTGAGTAAATGAGAGGGATCAAAGGTTCTGCATCTATGATCAGGAAAAAAAAATCATCCTAGGACAAAGGAACTTGCATTTGTTCACTCAAAAAAGCTGGTGGTGAATGAAATCTGCCTATGAGAGAGGTCAGGCTGAGGGAGCTGGGACTGTTCAGCCTGGAGAAGACCTGGAGGGGATCTTAAAGCTTGCCTTCCAGTAGCTGAAAGGAGCTTACAGGAAGGCTGCAGATGGATTTTGCATGAGGGTATCTAGAGACAGCACAAAGGGGGATGGTTTGAAGCTGAGGGAGAGCAGGGTTGGACTGGATCTGAGGAAGAAGCTCTTCAATCTGAGGGTGGTGACACTCTGAACAGACTGCCCAGGGAGGTTGTGGCTGTCTCCTCCCTGGGGCTGTTCCATGCTAGGTTGGATGAGGCCTTGAGACTCAGTCTAGTTGAGAGGTGAGAGAGAGCCTAGAGTCTAGTTGAGAGGTGTCCCTGTGGTGGGGAGGTTGGAGTAGATAGTCCCTCAGATCCCTTCCAACTTGAGCCATTCTGTGATTCTGTTATCTGTTACCACAAGTGAAAATGAAAACCTCTGGAGATGTCCCTCCAAACTGCTGGTGACCAAGAAGCTGGATTTACCCACACTGGATGGTGTCTTTTTCCATATCTAGAGTTACAGAGGTTATTGTTAGGAATAATCAACACCAGCTATGCTTTAGTTGGCTCAGAGGAAAGAGAAAAATCTGAGCTGATACTGCAACAAATGCTTATTTTATATTGGGACATATTCCTTGTTATCACTATGTGATCAGTCATGAGGCAAAGTTGACCTATTTTGTTGTGGTATCTTCCAAAATGATTCCTTTAGCTCTAAGTTACTTTAGCAGTGGAGCTTACACCATTTTCAGAGAGAGGTGTGCCTGTTCTACCATCACTCATCTGCACCTGTCTCATCATTCAGCAGCAGAGACTGTAGTGAGCCTGAGCAGGCTCACCAACAGAGAGCAGAGTCTGCAGGAAGAAATTGAAGTGGCATGAACCTGCCCTGCAGAACATGTCCACACCATAAACACTGCTGAGATTTGTAGAGGTCCTACACAAATTATATTAGAAGCATTATTACTGAAATGTATGAACACTCTGGCAGGAATCTGAGCTCTGTAACAGCACTCACTGAAGGCAACCAAGGGCTGGCTGAATTTATTGCTCTTTGTACAGAGCTGCTGAGTTGTGCTCTCCCAGCTCCAGAATTAAGGTGACTCTGGGGACCACTAATAACCTCACAGTTCCTGTAATTTCCTCCTGTGTGACATTTTTTGTTGACAATAATTACAAGCATAAACCCAGGCTCCATCTGATATTTCTGCTTAAATGTTTCACTTGCTTGCAACCCAAATCCCTTAATGCACAAACAAGTATCCAGTTAAGAAACTGATGGATGTTGTTGGTTTAATAAAGCATGTGAGGGCTTGTTGTGATAGGATGAGAGGGAGTGGACTGAAGCTTGAGGAGGGGAGAATGAGACTGAAGATGAGGAAGAAATTCTTGACAGTGAGGGTGAGGAGACACTGGCACAGGTTGGCTAGGGAGGTTGTGGCTGCTCTCTCCCTGGAGGCATTCAAGGCCCCAAGCAACCTGGGCTACTGGGAGGTGTTGCTGCCCATGGCAGGAGGTTGGAGCTGGGTGATTTTTAAGGCCCTTTAGGCACTGGAATGAACTGCCCAGGGAGGTGGTGGAGTCACCATCCCTGGAGGTCTCTGAGAAACAACTGGATGTAGTACTTGGTGCCATGGTTTAGCTGATGTGGTGTTAGGTTATAGAATCATAGAATCATAGAATGGTAAGGTTGGAAGGGANACATCCAGTTTCAATCTCCTCTCTGCCACTTCAAACCCATTGCCCTTGTCCTGGCATTCCCAGACCTTGTCAATAGTCCCTCCTCAGCCTTCCTGTAGCCCCCTTCAGATATTGGAAGGCTACTCTAAGGTCTCCTGGAAGCCTTCTCTTGTCCAGGCTGCAGAGCCCCAACTCTCTCAGCCTGTTCTCACAGCAGAGCTGCTGCAGCCCTCTCAGCATCTTCATGGCCCCCTCTGGACCCACTCCAACAGTTCCATGTCCTTCCTGTGCTGGGGGCTCCAGAACTGCACACAGGACTCCAGATGGGGTCTGAGGAGAGCTGAGCAAAGGGGTGCCATGGTTTAGCTGACGTGGTGTTAGGTTACAGGCTGGACTTTATCATCTCAGAGGTCTTTTCCAGCCTTTGTGATTCTGTGATTCCAACCCAACCCATTCTCTGAATCTATGTTTGCAGAGCACGGTGTTTACATATTGCATTATTTACATTTCCAAACAAAATGTGGTTCCCTACTTTGTGCACTGGCAGATAGGAAGCTTTCCTGATGTTAATTTCTGAGCCTTTTCTCAGCTGCAGTGTTCTGTCTTTACCCAGCTGTGCTGCTGGTGCTGGAAAAAAAAAAATTAAAAAGCTGTAACCTTCAGAACTCAGAAGCACTCTGTCAGCTGGAGGGCCCTTTCAGAGCCATTCTTTGAGCTCTCCAGTGTCCTGGCTAAGGCAAAGTGACAGCGATGAGGCCAGCAGTGCATTCACTCTGCCTTTCCTGGAGCAACGGCACGCCTCGGCTCTTACGTAAGACTGCAGCGCCCTGCCAGCTCCTTGGAGCGGGCAGCGTCTGGGAGCCAGCACTTCATGTGACCCTTGGCCATCCCAAACAGCCCAACACCAACGTGAGACATCGAATGTACACATTACGTAACCACTTCGCCTCACGGCCACCCCGGCCGAGTGTTTCCTACTGGCTGCTGCAAGGAACAGACGTTTAATTTTAACTTGCCACTGAAAATAAAACAGGCAGTGGGTAGAAGGAAGCGTATGGGTGGGAACAGAGAAGGGAGGTTATTCGTGGCCCAGTGTGGATGTGCCAAAAAAAGATGAGCAGTAGTTTTAGTTGGAGTTTGATTTACGTACCAAACTGAATCTGACTGCCTTAAAAAGTGCTCTGAGACCCATTTCATGCCTGGTTTTTGGGGCTGTGGTTTTGTTGTTTTGTTTTTTTTTTTTTGCTAATAACAGCCAAAAGGAAAAAATTGCCAGCGTCATGAAATGCTTTTTAATGACACCTTTGCTGCCCAGCACAACACTTGGTTTTCAAAGTGGCCTAGAGTCAATTTAATTTACTGACCTGGCATTCTGACTCAGTCTGAAGGACAGAGCCAGGAAAGCAGGAACTGCAGTTTCAGCAGTTAGAAAGGTGAGGGAAGGAGGTGACTGTCAGTGTGGCCATGCAAGGCACAATAGCTGCACCTCCTTCTGCCCCATCTTCTGCCTGATAAATTTTGAAAGCCATCAGCTTGTCCTCTGGCCTACCTGCAGCACTGGGACTCTTGTGGGGTTGACAGAGCTTGCAGAATCCCCTTGGGGCAGGAGGCAATCTCTGGGGCTTGTGCTGCCTGCCTTGTCCCCTCTCCACAGTCCAGCTGGCTTCTTAGTGACCTAAACAGAGGCAGTTTGTCACAAGAAGTTACGGCCTGGGGTTGTAATTTTTGCCACTTGGATGTGGCTAAGTCTGCAGTGGAGTGTGTGCTCACAGGATGTCAGGGGTTGGAAGGGACCCAAAGAGATCATCCAGTCCAACCCCCCTGCCAGAGCAGGACCAGACAATCCAGCTCAGGTCACACAGGAACACATCCAGACAGGCCTTGAAAGTCTGCAAAGAAGACTCCACAACCTCTCTGGGCAGCCTGTGCCAGTGCTCTGGCACCCTTACAGTCAAGTTCCCCCTTGTGGTGGGGTGGAACCTCCTGTGCTGCAGCTTCCATCCATTGTTCCTTGTCCTATCCCAGGCAGCAAGTGAGCAGAGCCTGTGTCCTCCCCCCCTCCTGACCCCTAGACCTCAGATAGTTATAAACATTTATTAGATCCTGTGAGAAATGAGATCTCAGTCTTCTCTTTTCCAGACTAAAAAGCCCCAGGTCCCTCAGCCTCCTCTGCTCCTCATTTGCTGTGAATATATTTTGTTTTGAAGCATTCTGGATGCTGTTGTATATGTCCTAGGGGAAACAAAGCTCGAGATTGACCGAGGTGACCCCCCCAGATGAAGGGCATTGTTCCTAGTTTGGGATCAGGAGGTAGGCATTCCCAGAGCACAGTCCCCAGACCCCAAAAGCACAGCCTGCAGCTGTCATCCAGGCAGTTGGACGTCTGTAACACACTGCAGAGCCTTGGTTTGTGCTCTGTAGAAGAGCTCTCTTGGCCTGGGAGGAGCACACTGTGTGGTCATTGTTGCCAAGATGAGGCTGCTCCTCAGTGAAATTTCCTGCCGAAATGATCCTGCTGCACATGAGGTTTCCACAAACAAGGGCACATGCAGGGTTTGACCGTGCTCACATAGAGGGAGGTGATTCAGGACAGGCCTGCCAAGGGCTTGTGAGTAAAACCAAGGGCTGGTAAGAACACCCGGATGGGGCTTTTTCCACTTCAGCAGTTTGCAAGGTGTGCCCATGGCAGTGGGGTTGGAGCAAGATGATTTTCAAGCTCCCTCCCAAGCCAAACTGTTCTGTGATTCTGTGAAATGGCAGTTTAAAAAAAAACAACAAACCTCTACGCTTTTTATGCCTGTGATGGTTATCTGTGGGTTAGGTACCTGAGCCCTTTTGTCACGAACCTGTCTGGATGGCATCCATTATGAAATGCAAGGATGTGCTTAGTCCCTGTTGTGACAGGCTAAAGCAAAGTGAACTGCCTCCACAGGAGGCTGGTTTGGGCAGGGGAGGGTGGAACACTATCAGGCAGCACTGCCACTCAAGCGCTTTTCATGGTTCGCCCGCAGGAATTTCACAGCCAGACCTACCTAAAAACTGTCGCAGGCGTTTAGCTTGTATCAGTGCCCAAGAAGTATCGCCCGGTGACAGCTGAGGCCTAGCGTGGTGCAAAGGTTTACCTAAGGCTCAACCCTGCTCTCTGTCCCCTTCGGGTCACCCCGGGTGGAGGGAAAGGCCTGCAAGGAGCCCTGTGCTGCCCCTCGGGGTGCGGGTCGGGGAGCCCCGAGAAACAGAAGCGGGCATCTGGAGGGACAGGGAGAGCTGGTTTCGAGGGAAGCCCGAGAGGAAACGAATCGGGTGGGCTTTAAGGGGGGACACGGAGNCTGCGCCGCCGCCGCTCCTGCTGCCATTGGGAGCCGAGCCGCGCCGAGCCGAGCCCAGGCAGCCGCCGGTCCCGCTCCGTCGCCATGAGCTTCTTGTTGTGAGTAACCGCCGAGGGGTCACGGTGGCTTGCGGGGGGGAGGGAGAAGGGTCCCCTTCCTCCTGCTCTGCCCTGTCCTGTCCCGCCCCACCGGGCAGAGCAGCCCGCCGAGGGGACGCGGCCGCCGCCCGCCAGCCTTCCCCGTTGCCCGGAGGGAGCGGGGCGGCAGCTCTCCACCGGCACGACTGCCCCCTTCACGCCGCTCTCTCTCCGTCCCGTTGCGGCAGCGGAGTAGCGTTGTACCCGCTCTCTCCTTTTGTGTTCCGGTCCCCCGGGGCACCCCGGCCGCGCTAACGGCCGCCGCTGCCGGTTCCTCCCACCCCCAGCCGCGGGAGCTGCTCGGGGCCGGCCAGCGCCTCCCGCGCCGGGAGGGCGGCAGCTGCGTTTCGACCTTTCCTTATCGGCTCAGGCGTCTGGAACAGGAGCGGATACGAATTTAAAAAGCGAATAAACCTAAGCGAGGCGTTTAATCGGGAGTGAGGGGAGACTTTCCCGGTGTGTGCTGTGTTGGAAGCCCAAAACGGGAGGTGTCTTTGGGGAGGCGAGAGCTGCTTTCAGGGGAAAAAAAAACCGTCGGTCGGCCGGAGTCCCCCTTTTGCTCTCCCGGTGGGTTTTTTTTTACTCATAGGCAGGACGGTGTGGGCAGAAGTTGGTGCCCGTAGCGCTATCTGCGGTAGATAAGTTAGAAGGGGATGGCGCTGGCGCAGCTTGGTGAGCAGCAGCGGTGCGAAGTGAAGTCCCGGCCGAGGGCTTCCGACATGCTGAGGGAACTGCAACAGCTCTGTGATGAGGAGAGGCTGAGAGAATTGGGGCTTTGTAGGGTGGAAAAGAGCAGCCTGGGGGGGGAATCTCATCAATGCTGATCAATACTTCAAGGGTGGCAGTAAGGAAGATGAGGCCAGGCTTCGTTCAGTTGTGCCCAGTGACAGGACAAGGGGTAGCAGGCACAAACGACCATCAGAAGTTCCATCTAAATATGAGGAGCAGCTTCTGTAGTTGAAGGGTGCTGGAGCCCTGGGAGCAGGCTGGCAGAGAGGTAGTGGAGTCTCCATCTCCGGAAAGATCCCAACCCCATCTGCATGTTTTCCTGTGTGACCTCCTGTAGGTGCCCCTGTCTTGGCAGGGGGCTTGGACCGGATGATCTCCAGAGGTCCCTTCCAACTCCTGAGGTTCTGTGATTGATTCTGTGTCACGGCTGTGCTGGGCTGAGGGGACAGCGATGGGGGAGCGCTGGCAGGCTCTGCCCGGCTTAATGAGAGGCGATTGTTTACTGCAGCATCAAAAAGCTCCCCCGGGAGCTGGTGGCAATTGAGGTGCGTGCAAAATCTCGCATTTCGCAGGTTAGTTTTGTGGGGTTTTTTTTGCTTCGTAGACAGCAACTGAATGAACTTTGGTCCCTCCCCTTGGGAACAAAGACAAGGTACTTCTGGTAATTAACATAAACCGGTTCAGTGACCTATTAATTAAAGTGAAGATGTGCTCTGGGGAGAGAAGGGAGCTCCAAGCAGCTGATGAAGGCACCCTTGCAGAGCCAAGCGCCGGCGGGACCCTGCTGAGCGCTGTTACAGGCTGAGAGCTACGTGTGAGCAGTTAGTGGGCTCGTTGCCATAATATCTGACAGTTGTTAAAGGCTTATATTGATAACCAACAGATGTATACAGAGCCTGCTTTTAGAGAAGATGCTTTATCTTGGGAGCTGGAGCCTTCTAGTAAGTTGTGTTCTCATGGAGACGAATAACAGCGCCGCTGGCTTCCTTCTGAACCTTCTCCACTGCGTTTATCTTTTAACTCTGCTCTTACCGAAGCAGCCTTTTTAAACTCTGCTCTCACCAAAGCAGCCTGCCTGTCGCTCTGTTTGTGCTGCCTTACCCCAAGAGAGGTTTTGAAAGACACCTCTCAGCTGCAGGGTGGAAGCTGCGAATGGGAGGTGGGTACAAATGACCCATCGGTGGATTCAGACGCGCTGGGCTGCTCCTAATGAGAAGCCCAGCTGTCTCCCTCCTTCATAATTCTCATCTGCTGCAATGGAGAAGGAGTGGGGGGGAACAGGATTTCGAGTGCAGTGGTGTCCTGGGAGTCTGGTTTGCAAATTAGAGAGTCTCTCTCTCCATGGCATTTGGCTAAGTGGTAACGGAAAAGCGTGAGCCCCTCCACCCTCTGTCACAGGCAATAATGAGATGCTCGTTTCTTTTTCCAGACCTTTCTGGAACCTCAGAAAGCAAACCTTTCCCCCCTCCACACACCCCACTTCCATTGTTTCAAGTGGCCCTGCTGGATGAAACGTGGCAATGGAAACTGAAGTGATTGCATGGCAAAGCTGGAAATGTTGGCAGAGCTGCTGTTGGCAGCGTGTTGTAGGCAGCACCTAATTGACTCACCTGCAGTCTAGAAGTGAATTTAAAAGAAATACATTTAAAATATGCCTGTTAGGCCTCGGGGAGACTTTCTGTATTCTGCCAAGTAGTTAGCTGAGGGTTTTAAAGTATCCAGGTTAGCATCCCTTTTTGTCAAACCTGAATTTCACGTTCATGTGACAGCCACTCAGAGATAGCGGTTGGGTATTGCTGGATTTCATATTGCAAACTTGTGTTTTGAGCTGCTCACCCTCCCCATATCATCACAGTACTTTTAACATAGTTTTTCACACGACTCTTTCACTCTCTTTTTCACCAAGAACGCCCTTGCTGGGGAGCTGGCAGCGTGGTTTGCTTGTTGTGCTCTTTCCTCTGTCGCCGTGTCTTTGTGAACTGGCTCCGGGTTCCGATCTGCTGATAAAGATGCAGCAGAAACGTTTCTGATTGCAGCAAGCCTGTCCCGCAGGTTTCAGGTCTGTAACTTGGCTGTAGCTTGTCAGCTGGACACTTGAGGAGATCCAAAGCCGTGTTCTTGCTTGCTGTCAAATAACAGGGCGATTGTGCTCGGATAACACAGGGTGCTTGGGGCCCCCTGCGCAAGCCCGCTGCGTGGTCCTTGTCCGCTGACAAATCCATTGCTATTCTTTGCTGTTGCTAGGGCCAGTGACATATAAAGCTACAGGGAGGGAGGAAAAAAAAATATCAAGGGGAACCATTGTTTTCTCTCATTATGGGCAACATTATAAAAAGACTGTCTTGTGAGACAAGGCACTGAATTAATACAACTCGGTTTTGACAGCAATTGTTATTTCCAGCCCCACTATTTTCTCCTTCTGAGCTGTTTCTTCCTTTCTGAAAAGACTTTCTAAACCTTTCCAATAGCTGAATCTTTAAGGAAATTAAAATAAAAGGGGAATTGGACTAGAAAATAGCCTCGACTCAAGAAAAAAAACCCCACCAAAAACTGCATCTTGCAAAGTTCTCTCTAAAAGGAAATTACAGCATAGTTGCAGGTACTTCAGCTTACATCTCCAAGGAAAAAAATTAAAGATAGTTCTGGTAGGCGTGCCATATGGTGACACACTTGTGGTATCCTACACTGACACAGCTTACATAAAAAAAGGGAGCGAGATGGAAACCATTTAATTTTACAAAGGAAAAGGAAAAAAAAAAAATCAGCTTCGGTGCTGAAGTTGTGAAATTTGTCTTCAACACAATAAAAAGGCATCAAAATAAAAAAGCTGTCAAAATAAAGAGGCGGCGGAGTTAAAAGGCATCAAAATGTAAAAGACATCATCAAGAAAATAAAAAGCCACAAAACCCCATCAGAAAATTCCACTATATATTTTTCTTGAAAGGAGCTTCATGTGAGTAGTCATAGCTGATGGCATTTGGAAGAGTAGGAGCTGATGGAAATAGTAAGGGTGAGGGTGAATAGCTGCTGTTTGTGACTTGTGTGTTTATGAATTGGTGTAAGGGCTCCAAAGATGTTGAGGGGCCTGTGATGAGGAAAGGCTGAGAGAATTGGAGCTTTTGAGTCTGGAAGAGAGCAGCCTGAGGGGGCATCTCATCAGTGCTGATCAATACTTCAAGGGTGGATGTCAGGAGGGTGGCACCAGGCTTTGTTCAGTGGTGCCCAGTGACAGGACAAGGGGTAACCGGCACAAACTTAACCATGAGAAGTTCCATCTAAACATAAGGAGGAACTTCTTTAAGGGTGCTGTAGCCCTGGAGCAGGCTGCCCAGAGAGGTGGTGGAGTCTCCATCAACCTGCCAGCCAGTGTGCACCTTCAGAGAGCAGCTGCTCAAATTTGTGTGCAATGAAATGGAAGTAAATTGCAGCCCACAACGCTTGGGTGCTGTTGCCTTAGCATTAAGGTTGGAGGTGGAGGGCTGCAAAGCTGAGCTTCTGCTGCTGCCTGACTTCTCTTTCAGAAAGAATGAGTGTGCCTCAGAATTACAGAGCTGTCTGAACCACTTCAGGTGCTTGAGCCTTGAAATTGTCTTGGAAAAAATGACTTTTATTACCAGTACTCTATTTCGGGGAACATGTAGTTGATGATGAGTCGATGTCTGAGTTGGAGTGAGTGATTGGCACTTCTAAATGGACATCAGGAGGAAGCTTTTCACAGTGAGAGTGGGGAAATACTGGATCAGGTTGCTCAGGGATGTGTTTGAGGCCCCCATGCCTTGAAACACTCAAGATCAGACTCGATGTGGCCCTGGGTAGCCTGATCCAGTTAGAGGTGTCCCTGCTGACTGCAGGGGGTTGGACAAGATGCCCTTTGAGGGTCCCTTCCAACACAAAGCAATCTGTGAATCAAGTGTTCTTAGATGCTTCCCTCTCAGTGTGGAAGCATTAGTTTGGAGTGAAAATAACCTAACCCCATAGCAAGCAAGGCATTGTTCAGTGTGCAAGTTGTGTTTACTACATGGCTCTGATGTCCAGCCTTAATTGCTTCTTAATTGTTTGCTTTTATGCCACAATTGTTTTCCCTTGTTTGTCCTCCTGTCTCTGTGTTTGCAGTCTAAGTGAACCTCTGCAATTAGCTGTTTACATTTGTCAGACCCAAGAGTGGTGGAACAAGGATCACTTTCAGGGGAAGATTTGTCTAAAGTGACCTGGTCTGTAATCCTGAGAAGGTGCCAAAAGTGTTTGGTGGTTTTCTGGTGTGGTTTGTCAGGTCTTTGAATTTAGAACCTCTTCATGGCAACAGAGAAGCACAGTAAGGACGGTCCAGGGATCACAGCTACATCTGAGGCTACCTGGAGAGAGAAATATATATATTTAAAAAATATTTAATCTTGTTTGAAAAAGGATGAAATATGGGAAGCATTTGTCCACTGAGAGTGACTTAAGAGCTGCAGTGTGGTAATGCTTAGTGCCCAAGGCTGACAGAATGAAGTTGCTGTTTTCGTTTGAGAAGTTAATAGCTGCCACTATTAAACAGCCACTTCACATCTTCTCTAGTAAGCAGGAGGAAAGATGCTGCTGCCAAAGCTGTCAATAAGCCTTTGGCCCACAAACCAACCTAAACCACTGAGATGCTTTTAGCAGTTGTAAACTGAGCCTCTTCTGATGGGGCTGCAATGCCCTGGCTGCTGGGAGCTCTTTGGTTTGAGGAGTGCTGGGGCTTCCACATGCAAACCCTCCCTTTTCAGCTCTGTAGCTGCTTTGCTTCTCACAGTCTTTACAGAATGTTTCTAACCTGCTGCCAGGGAAGCTGTGGATGTCCCCTCCCTGGAGGTGTTCAAGGTCAGGTTGGATGAGGCCTTGAGCAACCTGGGCTGGTGCCCTCATGGCAGGGGGTTGGAACTGGATGATCTTGAAGGTCCCTTCCAACCCAAACTGTTTTATAAATCCATTAAATTATTGCAGTCATCCTGATATAACTTGGAAATGGCAATGGCCTTGCTTCCTTTGTTCTGTCTTTCTGCATTGCTCTTCAAATCCAGCTTTGACCTTCTCCTCTCATCCCAGTTTTCCTTCTGAAGACACTTCTGTCTTGTTCACCCTCTTCCTTCTCCAGTTCCCAGCTGTTCCTTGGCAGGAATCCATTCCTTTTGTTATTCTTGCATGCCTCCCATGATCCTACCCATATTTCAGTTGGAGTTTGCTGCTTTTCCACATGCTCGAGTTGCTTGGGGTTTTGTTTTGCTTGTCTGTCGTTGCACTTCACCTTTAAATTAGGTAGTTTACCTCCAGAGTTCATTGCTTGTGTCCTAGAAACAGGAGCACTCCTGACACAGGAGTGTCTGGATCCCTTCCTTGGTGAAGAACATCCTGCAGCTTAAGAACTCCTAATGCCTGGATTTGTTGTCTTCATCACAAGTGTAATTCCTTTCTTTGTGACAAAGAGAATAAATGAGCTTAAGTGAGCTTTGCTAAATTCCTTCTTTTGCCCAAGGTTGAGGCATCTGAATTTCTGATACACAAATGATTTCAACCCAAATAATGATTGGGTGGGTTTCCTCTGCTGACCTCCATGAACTAACCCATATTTCCTTTTGCTAGCTGATACCTTGTGGTTTGTTGTTTGGTTTTTTTTCTTTTTGTACCAACTCCAGTAGCTCAGCCTTGAGTTTTTTGCTTGAATGGACTCACTCTTTTAGGGACTTGCTGAGTGTTCTAGATCCAGGGATCAGGACAGCATTGCTGTGTCTTTTACTTGTGGTAACAAAATGCTGGTTTTTCTAGTGCTGGAGTGTAAATTCTACCCAAAAAAAAAAGTGTTTCTGATGTCCTGTTATTAACTTCTGTGGCTGACAGTTCTCCTCAAAATTTCTCCCAGCCTTCCAATAGCTGAAGTGAGTTACAGGAGAGATGGGGAGGGACTTTTAGCAAGGGCTCACAGTGATAGCATAAGAGGCAATCACAGTGATAGCATAAGAGGCAATAGCTCTGAGTTGGGAGAGGGGAGATTGAGGCTGGAGATGAGGAAGGAATTCTTGGCAGTGAGGGTGGTGAAACACTGGCACAGTTTGCCCAGGAAAGTTGTGGCTGCTCTCTCCCTGGAGGTGTTGAAGGCCAGGCTGGATGAGTCCATGAGCAAGCTGGGCTGGTGGGAGGTGTCCCTGTCCATGGCAGGGGGTTAGAGCTGGATGATCTTTGAGGTCACTTCCAAGCCAAATCATTCCAGCATTCTAGGATTCTTGCTGCAGTGTGAGTGGAAAAGAGGAGAAATGTGTGTGGGTAAATTCACCACAGAGCAGTTAAACTTAACTGTGGGCTCAGCTGTCAAATCACAGGCTTAGATGATTTGAAAGAACTGCTCTCCTGTGTATGTAGGAGCTGTGGTTCTCCTTCAGGTGCATTTTTCCCCATGAGACTTCACCAGATGTAAGCAAATTTGACTGATTGTAGACACAGGACATAAATCTGGGGGCTGTGTAAGAAAAGCTTGGTGGTGAGATAATGCAGTGTATTTTTGGAAAGCTGTTAGGTTATTCATTACTGCCTCCTGGCCAGGTCTTCCTGTTGTTCTGGGTGTTATTTCTTGCCTCTGATGATGGTTATTTCCTGAATTCAGACCCTTTTCAGCTATTCATCGAAGTCTGAGTGGAATCTTAGAGACCTGCTTGGAGCTTTTCTGTTGGGAAGCTGCCCAGGATTTCTCCTTTGCAGTGTGGATAACAGCAGCCTGTTTTGTTTGGGGGGTTACAACAGAAGACAGCCTCTGCTAAAGTGACTTCCCCCCTAACACCCCATTTAAAAACCTGGTGAAGTTTCACCTCTAACTTTGCCTTTTTCCTAAGCACAGTCACAGATTGTTCTTTTAATTGTGTTCAAAAGGATTGCAAACTCTTAAACTGTTGAGCCTGTTTTTTTTTTTTTCCTCCCAGCTGCCCTGCTGTGATTCCTTAGGTTGTCTGACTACATTTGCTTTAGTCATTCAGAGAGCATTGGTTTTTCCAAAGCACTGATCAGCATTTTGGGAACTCATCCATGTTCTGAGGCATGTTCTCCAAGCACTATATTTGGTGTATAAGTAAGGATCTAATTTGATAGTAGAGCCAAGCTTTTATTGCTGCAATTCATCATCCTCAACAGCTCGTAGATCACTTTCTGAAAAGCTCTGCTTCCTGCTTTCTTAATTGTGTTTAAAGGGTGTGACTCTTACCAGCAGGTGAAGCTGGGTATGCAGAGGGCAGCAGGAATGCAAAGACATGAGGAGATTTTAGCTGGGCATAAGGAAATCTCAGCAGCAGGAAGAGCACTTAGCCAGGGAAAGGAGCATATGGCTGTGGGACACTTTTGTCCTTGTTTGATCAAATGGAGAGGGTGCTACAGTAAAGAGATCATAGGTGGACAAATAACTGTTTGATTTCTTTGCCAGCACTTCCTTCTTCCCCCCTCCCCCCCCCTTTCCACCTGCCCCCCAAG
>VWYK01099052.1:16611-34092 GCA_013399775.1 Semnornis frantzii
GGGCTGTCAATGTCTCCTTCCCCCACCTGCCCCCCAAGCTGGATGATGCTTTATAGGGCTGTCAGTGTCTCCTTCCCCCACCTGCCCCCCAAGCTGGATGATGCTTTATGGGGCTGTCAATGTCTCCTTCCCCCACCTGCCCCCCAAGCTGGATGATGCTTTATAGGGCTGTCAGTGTCTCCTTCCCCCACCTGCCCCCCAAACTGGATGGTGCTTTATAGGACTGGCAATGTGCAGGGCTGCCCCAGGCAAGCTGGAGCTCTCCTGGCTACCTTATGGTATTTTCAGTTGCTTGCTGATCTTGAACTCCTTCATCCTGCTTAAATCTTAGAATGGTTCGGGTTGGAAGGAATCTCCAAAGGTCATTTAGTCCAACCCCTGATGGTTGAGGAAATCTTTCTTCATGAATGTTTCCAGTTTGTTTTCTTTGCCGACAACCAGCTGTGTTTACTGAAAGAAAGAACCCAGATTTGGAGCTTTCCATATTTTACTGCTTCATATTTCTGTCACAGTCTGTTCAGTTGCATCCATAATGATGCTGATGAGGAGGTCTTGTCAACGTTTACAAATCTGAAGGGTGGTATCAGGAAGGGGCCAGGCTCTCTTCAGCAGTGTCCTGTGATAAGAGACAAACTGGAACCTACAAAGTTCCACCTCAGCAGGAAGAAAAACTCCTGTGGTTTGAGGATGCTGGAGCCTTGAGCAGGCTGTGGAGTTTCCTTCTTGGAGACTTGCAAGATCCACCTGTATATGTTCTGTGTGACCTGCTCTGGCAAGGAGGTTGGACTTGATCTCCAGAGATGCCTTCAACCCTTATGATTCTGGTACTTTATAGTTTTGATTCCTGATCATCTGTGAATGCTTCTCTGTGGCCAATTTCTTTCTCTCTCTCGTTGGTGTTCGCTTTGCCAGGCCAGGATTTTAGTGTTACTGCTTCCCTCTTAAAAAGGAAAAAACCCTTCCCTGTTGCATTCCCTTCTGTTCCACTGACATTGGAGTTGTCTGATGCTGCTTGTCATGTTTCCATGTGTCTGCAGAACATGTGCTGTGTCATCCTCACTCCCACATGTGTTACCAAGCAGTTTCCCTCTCTGCAATGGTTTGCCTTTAGAACTTAACAGTTTCTTGGAAGAATCCAAGTGCCTATTTTTAAGGATTTCTCCCTCCAAAAAAATCCCTCAAATGTTGTACTTCCTGCCTGTGCTTTTGGGTCTGTGTCTTGTAACAAAGCAGAGGGAGATCATCTGAACTGGATGGGGCTGCAGCTCTCACAGGGCTGAGTCTTCCTGCAGGTCAATGGGTATGGATGTGTAGGGATATTTTATCTTAACAGGTGTTGCAGTAGCATCCTGGTCTGCATCAAAAGAAATGTGGTCAGTAGGTTGAGGGAAGCAATTCTGCCCCTATGCTCTGGTGAGACCTCATCTGGAGCCTTGCATCCAGTTCTGGTGATGTGGAGATGTGGAGCTGCTGGAGAGGGTCCAGAGGAGGCCACGAAGATGCTCAGAGGGCTGGAGAACCTCCACTGTGGGGACATGCTGGGACAGTTGGGGCTGCTCAGCCTGGAGAAGGCTGCAGAGAGACCTTAGAGCATCCTGCCAGGACCTGAAGGGGCTACAGGAGAACTGGGGAGGGGCTTGACAAGGGCTGGGAGTGACAGGATAAGAGGGAATGGGTTGAAGCTTGAGGAGGGGAGATTGAGGCTGGGAGAAACCTTGAGCAAGCTGGGGGCTAGTGGAAGGTGTCACTGCCCATGGCAGGGGGATTGGGACTGGATGATCTTGAAGGTCCCTTCCAACCCAGAGCATGATTCTGGGATTCTTGCTGCTTCCATCTAAGTTTTTCTCTGACAAATGCTCTTGGCCTGTCCCTCTCTTGCAGAGGACACTTGAGAGGTTGAGTCACTTCCGCAGCTGGGGGCTGCCCTGGGGATTACTTGAATTGTGTTTGTGAACGCTCAGGCAGGGCTCTGATGCTGTCCAAAGAGGACAACTGTGCCTTGCTTTGGTTATTTTGAGCCTTTTCCAGGGGATGAAAGTGTTTGCAATGGAGCTGTTGTAAATAAAAGGAGAGGATTTGTTTTGGGTGTGAGCACAGCAAACCCCTGATGATTTCCTGCTTACGGGAAGGCTTCTCTGGGCACCTTCTTGGAGAACTGTGATCACTTGGGAGAAGAGATGCATCCAAGTGGGTGAGCAGCAGGAACACCACTGCCACCTCCCTGGGGGGGGCTGCAGTAGACAGGAGTGCTGAAGCATGACAGCTCCCCCTTGTTTACAGGTACATCCTGAGCCCACAGAGGGAAGAACAGAGATGGAGGTGAGGGGAGTGTAGGTACCTGCCTGGCTCAGCTAGAACACAGCCTGTGGCCACCTGGCATCTTTGTGGGCTGGGCATGGAATGTGCTGTTACAGGACAAGCCAGGGCACGTGTGTCCACAGGAAGAGTTCAACGGCCTCTTTGCAAGGACCAGTGACTCCCCTAGGCACAGCCAGGAAGAGGTTACCTTCAGCTGGGGTGCATCTTACTTGATGTCAGTCACTATGTGCATTTTAAATGGGGAGAGAGGAAAAAAAAAGGCTTTTTAGGAATGTGGACATGTTGTGACAGCTTCCAACACCAGCTGCTGGTGGCTGGGACAAGCAAAAGCAAAACCATTCCTTAAGGCTACTTTAAATCACTTTCTCCTCACTGGATATGAGTCATCTGATAAACTTCTGCTCTTCTAACTGTTTTGGAGCACTCCAAATGCCTTCCTTCTCCCCACACTGTGGGTTCTGCCACATGAATTCCCTACCTCCACCACACTAACATCCAGAGTTTGTGTATCACATTTTTTAGGAGCTATTGATGAGATGGTGACTTTTTCATCTACCTTCCCATAACCATCCTGTGTGGAACTTCAATCTAGGAAGGGGATTTTTCCAGTGAAGTCTGTTTCTCCAAGAAGGGAAGTCACATTTTAATCCCCACCTGAGGCATCGAGAAGTAAAAATGGGAGTGCAGCGTGGGGGAGCCGGGGAGGGAGGGGAGTGCAGCGTGGGGGAGCCGGGGAGGGAGGGGTGTGCAGCATGGAGGAGCCAAAACTGGAATGCTCTTCCAAGGGAAGCAGTGCATTGCCCTGCATTGGGCAGTTTGCAGACTCAGCTTGGCAGGCTGCTGGGTCAGCTGATTTAAACTCCTAACCCCAACCTTCCGAGGAGCTCATGGTCCCTGGGGTGCCTTCCAGCCTGGCATTCTGTGGAGGATCTCCTGACTGCAGCGGTTCCCCTGTCAGTGCTGGAGCCTAATTGTGGCTTAGCAGACCCGAAGGAAGAGGCTGTGTGCAGCTTTCCTGCTGACAGTGCCGCAGGAGGAGCAGGCTGGCATCTGGAAAGAGGTCTTTTTGCCTCCCACTCCTTGGGTTGGAAAGCATCTTTGGTAGCCTTGGCAACTGGCTGTGGCTTGGGCAGGCAAGAGATGAGTTTCTTGTCGAGTGGAGGCCTCTTGGTTCCCCAGTGCACTGTTAGCTTTGGGAGGAATCCTTCCTTAGGCACTCTTCAGTGCCACCATTTCTAACTGTGGCATTACTCATTTCAGTGACTTCACTCCAGGTGTAGTAAACTGTTCAGGTGGTTCTTCTGTCTCATGCTAGCTGCAGGGGGAAGCAACTCTCTGCATTGATCAGAGTACTCTCAGTTTAGTTCCTGCAGCAGGAGGCACAAGCAAAGCCAAGATGTGTGCTGTTGCTGCAGGCACGACCCTGTGCTGGTGGCATATTTTCAAGTCTGTGCAACTGATTCTTCCTTCAACCAATCAACCAAAGCTAAACAAACCTCTCTGGCCTGGAATTGCTTTTTAAGCACTGCCTTACCTTTTGGAGGGCAGCTCTGTTGTGTGAGGACTTGGCAGCTCTTAACTCTTTCCCAGACTGGCTGCTTGGATCAGTGATGCTGGCAGAGGCTGTTTCTCTCCACCTGCAGAGAATAAGACTTTTTTTTTTTTTGTACAGCTTAATGTTTGTGAAAGTTATTTTTGTTAGATGGGAGTGTTGCTGTGGATCTGCTCTGGCAGGATCCAAGGGCTGCAGCAGCTCTGCTATGAGGACAGGCTGAGGGAGCTGGGGGGGCTCAGCCTGGAGAGGAGAAGACTCCAGGGGGACCTTAGAGCTGCTTGCAAACAGCTGAAGGGATCCTGCCGGAAGGCTGCAGAGAGACTTTGCATGAGGCTGTCTAGAGACAGGCCAAGGGAGAATGGTTTGGAGCTGAGGGAGAGCAGGGTTGAACTGGGTCTGAGGAAGAAGTTCTTCAGTGTGAGGGTGGTGAGACTCTGGCACAGGCTGCCCAGGGAGGTTGTGGCTGCCTCCTGCCTGGGGGTGTTCTATGCCATGTTGGATGAGGCCTTGAGCAGCCAAACCTAGTTGAGAGGTGCTCCTGCCTGTAATGGGGAGGTTGGAGGAGATGATCTCTGAGGTGACTTGAACCTGACACATCCTATGGCTCTATTATCTTCAGAGGTCCCTCTAACCTCTGCCATTCTGTGATTCTGCTGGGCACTGGCAGTAAAACAGAGGAACTTGCATCTGTTGGGGACTGTGTGGTAGCAGAAACAGATTGCTCTTGTTCTGCTGTAACCCATAACCTCCCAGCCTGGGGGCTGAGCCTCCTTGGCTGCCTCTCTTTCCCTGTTCTCACTTGGTAGTTCCGTTGTCTTTAGACCCTGCTGCTGGTGCTATCTCGAAGGAACACAGTGCTGCAGCTCTGAAGGACACTGCCTTGGTAACCTCCCAATTCAAGTGAGCTGATTGAGGCAGGCTTGTTCCAGGGAGTGGGAATTGGACTGGAAAATAACTGCCTTTTGGGTACTGTAAGAGCTGGAGAAAGTAATGACTGGCTGGCACACCATCTCTCTTCAGCCCAGAGATGTTGTGACTGCTCACTTTTATAAATAGAAATGCTTGTCAGTGCAGATTTTGAGCCTGTACAGCTTCATTTTGCTTGCTGGTCTTTCACATGCTCCGATTGTCACAGCCTTGAAACCTACAACTATTGATCTGGTTTCCAAAAAGCAGCTTGAGCTCTCACTTCAATTTCTCTGTTGATATGTTGGCCGCTGAAAACCAACACAGTGATGCTCCCAAGTGTCTATTCTTAGCAGGATGTTATCCTTTGGAGCCCCATATTATTGTTTGTAGGCTTGAGATGTTTGCTTTTCTGGAATTTGATTCTGCCTTGCAGTGTTTCTGTGGATCAGAGTTTAAAAGAGATGCAAAAGGGAAAAGGAGACAAAGGCTCAGAACTAAAATTTGGGCACTTCTCTGATAAAGTTACTTGTTGGACTTTGACAGTGTGTCCTTGCCTCAGTTTCCCTGTCTCTAACAAGATGCTGGTGATGGGCAGACACTGGGACAAGCTGCCAAGGGAGGTTGTGGATGACCCCTCTCTGTTCAAGGGCAGCTCGGATGAGGCCTTGAGCAACCTGGGCCAGTGGGAGGTGTCCCTGCCTATGGCAGGGGCTTGGAACTGGATGATGATTAAGGTCCAGTCCAACTCATTCTCTGTGTTTATGATGCCCACTTCAAAGATAATGTTAGGATTAATTAATGCTTGCAAAGGCCTTTGAAGATGAAAAGGCAGAAACTGGCATAGGGGAAGTTGGGGTGCCCCAGGTAGGTGTTCTTTGTGCTGCCTTGAGCTTGGCTTTTTCAAGCACTTCTCAGCACTTGAGATATTTTGAAGGGCTCATTTCAGCTGGACCATGGTGGTGAAAGCTGCTGGGAGAAGCAGAGCTGTGCTTGCAGGACTTAGCTACTGCCACCTTCCCGCAGGGGAAGGAAAGATGATATCCCACAGCTTGGGCATTAGAGGCCAGTTAGCAGAGTATAGGTGGCAAGTGTGTCCTGAAAGTGGTGCCACTGCAGCCTTCTGTAGTCACCTTTCCCCAGGGCAAGGTCCTCTCCTCTCCTGTGTCTAATGAAGCAATCCCCTGGGGAGCCCCAGATGAGATGATGTGCAGGGACTGCAGCACTGTGTTCTTGACTTCCTTTTCTCCTCCCACTTAGCCAGTGGCACAGCAATCACTCAAAAGTGCTGCGTGAGTCTAAGATGCTGTAGGGAGCTATGGGATGTCTTGGTTTGGTTTAGTTCCTCAAGAGGAGTTGGAGCAAGACTTTGGAAGGCTCTAACTTGGTGGTTTAGGTTGTGCTGGGTAAGTTGGCAGCCTGTGCTGTAGCAGAATTTGGGCTTTTTGCTTGTCAGTAGGGATTGCTGGACAAAACAGTAGATAAGAGCTTGAGGTTAGTTCTGTGGTAAGAATAAGCTGCGAATCACAGAATGGTAAGGTTGGAAGGGACCTCAAGGATCAGCCAGTTGCAACCCCCTGCCATAGGCAGGGACACCTCCCACTAGCACAGGTCACTCAAGGCCTCCTCCAGCCTGGCCTTGAACACCTCCAGGGAGGGAGCAGCCACAGCCTCCCTGGGCAACCTGTGCCAGTGTCTCACCACCCTCACTGCAAACAACTTCCTCCTAACATCCACTTTCAATCTCCCCTCTGCCACTTCAAACCCATTCCCCTTGTCCTGCCATTCCCAGACCTTGTCAATAGTCCCTCCCCAGCCTTCCTGGAGCCCCCTTCAGATCCTGGAAGGCTACTCCAAGGTCTCCTGGAAGCCTTCTCTTCTGCAGGCTGAAGTTTTATCCGTAAGGAGCCTAAACTTACCTGGTTTGACTCAACTGTTCTTGGGTATGGAGCAGATCTCCTAGAAATGGATAAAGAGCTCCACTGAAAGGCTCCAGTGTGCAAACAGTTGAGTGCTAGGAGGTCTAAGCCAGTCCAGCCCAAGTGCTTCTCTTGGGTGCAAAGGTTCAAGTGGCTTCTTTCCTGCAGTTAACAAGAAGTGTCTCAAGAGTTTAGCCAGCATATTTAACAGCCTTGATTGTAAAAGACCTGCCAGGGCTGTGTTTGAAGCTCAAGTGGGCTGTTGAGGCAGCATGGTGTGAGCAGGATGCCTGAACACTTTCTTTTCCTCTGGAAACATCATCCTGCTAACCTAAAGTAGAACAGCCAGCAGCATCTGCATGATGAAACTCCTCCCTGTCAGCAGATGAGGAGATGAAATGATAGCTTTGGAGGAAATTCTGTGCTCTTGCTTACAAGCAAGTTGTGATGTCTTCATGAGGCCAAATGCTGCGTGGGCTTGTGGCTGAGGGAAGTGGCTGGCAGGTGTGGCTTCCCTGCCAGGCTTCCAGCCTCATCCCAGCTCCCTGACTCAATCCCTTTAAACACATTTCCTCATTTAGTGCTAGGCTGAGCTGCATCTGGCACTGCTGCAGCTGTACTTGCCTAGGAAAACAGAAGGGCATGGTTTGCTGGAGAGGTTGCACATGGGAGTGAAGGGAGCAAAACATCTTGCAATTGCAAGAAGGGTTTGTCAAGTTGATTCCTCTTGGAAGATTAGAGATTGGTTGTGGCAAATACCAGGGCTTGTTTTTTTCTACAAGGGCTTGTAGTGAGAGGATGAGAGGGAATGGATTAAAGCTTGAGGAGGGCAGATTGAGCCTGGAGATTAGGAGGAAATTCTTGACGCCGAGGGTGGTGAGACACTGGCACAGGTTGCCCAGGGAGGTTGTGGCTGCTCCCTCCCTGGAGGGGTTCAAGGCCAGGTTGGAGGAGGCCTTGAGTGACCTGTGCTAGTGGGAGGTGCCTGTGCCTATGGCAGGGGGTTGGAACTGGATGATCCTTGAGGTCCCTTCCAACCCATTCTAGGAGTCTATGAACCGGCGAAGTACTTAACGCTAACCTCGCGCTCACATATGCCTTACCCACTCCTTTCTTGTTCCCTTCCCTTTCCACCGGTTGTCTAAACATTTCCTCTGCCTTTCACAGTGGTAGTCGCTCTTCCAAAACCTTCAAACCAAAGAAGAACATTCCAGAGGGGTCTCACCAGTACGAGCTGCTAAAACACGCCGAGGCCACGCTCGGCAGCGGCAATCTGCGCATGGCTGTTATGCTTCCAGAGGGGGAAGACTTAAACGAGTGGGTTGCAGTTAACAGTAAGTTGGTGACCCTTTTTTTTTTTTCTTTTTTTCCTTTCATAAGGAGGGTGCTGAATGTAGGCTGACACTTGTGAGAGGACAACTGCGTGCTGCTTTCCAGCAGGGTTTGCACTCGTGTCCTGCGGGCACCACCTTGTTGTATCTGGGAGAGGGGAATCTTTTAGAGTCACTGTGGTTGGAAAAGATCTTCAGGAGCAGCAAGTCAAACCATCACCTAACTTTATCAGGGCCACTGCTACACCATATCCTTGAGCATCATCTTAAGACAGAGTTAAATAACAGGAGGGAAAAGCTGGTGTGTTGAACTCACACCCAGGATAAAGCTTGGGAAACTCAAAGCACCAACCAGGGGCTGCTTTCCCTCTGTGTTGGTAAGGGACAAGCCAAGGACACCTCCTCCCTGGGCAGCCTGTTCCAATCCCTGACCAGAGTTTTTTCCTCAGAGACTCATAGAATGGTAAGGTTGGAAGAGACCTCAAGGATCATCCAGTTCCAACCCCCTGCCATAGGCAGGGACACCTCCCACTAGCACAGCTCACTCAAGGCCTCCTCCAACCTGGCCTTGAACACCTCCAGGGAGGGAGCAGCCACAGCCTCCCTGGGCAACCTGTGCCAGTGTCTCACCACCCTCACTGCAAACAACTTCCTCCTAACATCCACTTTNAACCCAACCCTCCCTTGTCACAATTTCTGGGCATTTCCTCTCCTTCTATCACCTCATACTAGGGAGCAGAGGCCAACCCTCACCTCACCACAACCTCCCTTTAGGGAAGGTCTTCTGATTGTTTCTGTGGCTTTCTCCATTTCTCTTTGCCCTTTGCCATGCTTGGGAAGTGAAACTGTCACTCAGCCTTCCTGTTCTTAATTAGCCACAGGATGCTCTGGCATGTGGCTTGCCACTGCATCCAGGGAATGTGGAAATTGCTGATGCTATGCTTTAGAAAGGTTGATTCACACTGTATTGCAAAACTGTCTAGAAGGAAAAAAAAAAACCAACCTATTTTATGAGTAAGCATTACAAAAGCTCCTTCAGATCTTGCTGGCATCCTTCCCTTTTGGTGGTTCCTCCACTCCACAGCTCTTTTTTCCTGTGTGGCAGTGGTGTCTTTCCCTTCCCAAGTGACTTAGCTGGGTGGCAAAAGCAGCAAAGCATTTAAGGAAAGAGTGGGAGCTGCCTTGTGGTAACAGCTGCCTGCTGTGGGCAAATTGCCCTTTTTCATGCCTCCTGCAGCCAGGTGGGGTTTGAGTGGTTAATATTAACTGAGAATGTGCTCCCTTCATTTCCAACATCCCTCTACCACACCTAGGACCAGTTAATGGCAGCTGTGAGCCACTTCTATTGACTATCTAATGAGGAAATCAAATGTGTGACTTGCTGTCATTGATTTTTTTTTTGCCTTTCAGAATAGTGAAGGCAGAGAAACAAATGTGCTCTGCTCTTGACAGAGTCACAGAATCGTTAAGGTTAGGCCTTCAAGATCACCTTCAGCTGTGCTGCTGAGCTCCCAGCTGTGCTGCTGAGCTCCCAGCTGTGCTGCTGTCTTGTGGCAGTGAGTTGATGTGCAAATAACTTTTTGTTTTCAATTTTTTTTCCCCTACCAAACATGTTTTCAAAATAAAAAAGTGAGAGAAGTGCATAATCAGTTCTGAGTTTCCTTTTGAAAGTACTAAAAATGATTTCAGGAGAACATCTCACTCGTATCTTTGTAGCAGAACACCCAGGCAGAGTGTACTCTGAGAAAAACACTCAGAAAAATCATCTAAGGCCTTGAAATGTAAGAAGAGCGAGTGAAAAGAGGAAATGAAAATGTTCAGAGGCACTGCAGGGCTCTCCACATGCTGGAAGAGGAGGTTCTTGCACTGATCCCGTTTGTCACACGCTGCTGGCTTTGGTGTGCCTCATGGCCTTGGAGACTTGTGAGTGTGGGCTTCACACTCATCAGCCACCCTGCCAGGGGCTGTGTGAGCTATTTGAAGGTGCCTGCCTTGAAGCAAACCCTGGGCTGTGGTTTCTGCTGGGAGCAGGGAATGGAAACTTAATGAGCAGTTCCTGTGTGCACCTCAGTCATGAGGGCTGCGTGTAACTGTGCTGCCCTCGGTGTTGGCTGCCTCCTCCCCCTGCCCAAAGAGGCCTCAGGAGTCCTCCTGCTCCTTGTAGCTTTTTTCATCAACCTTTCCACAGATTCATAGGTTGCATGGGGCTGGAAGGGACCCTCAAAGGTCATCCTGGCCAACCCCCCCTCTGCAGTCAGCAGAGACATCTCCAACTAGAGCAGGCTGCCCAGGGCCATGTCAGGTCTGATCTTGAATGTCTTCAGGGACTGGAGCCTCAACCACATCCCAGAGCAACCTGTTGCAGTGTCTCTCTACCCTCACTGTGCAGAACTTCCTCCTCATGTCCAACCTAAATCTCTTCTGCTCCAGTTTCAAACCATTGCCCCTCATCCTATCCCCACAGGCCCTTCTAAACAGTCCCTCCCCAGCCTTCCTGTAGGTCCCCTTCAGATACTGAAATGCAGCTCTGAGGTCCCAGTGTAGTTGTGCTGCTTTCTGCTTTTGCAGGGGAGTAAAAAGCAGCCAATGGGTTTGTTTTCAGTGGATGAGCTGTGCTGGGTGCATGCAGCACCACTTCTTACTTGCTTCCCTTTTTTTAATACCAAGGAAGTTGGCTTCCAGTTGTGGCTCACCTCCTGCCTCTGCTGAACAGGAGCTGTGTCTTGCTGCTGTGATGCTTGTGTAACTCTGGCAAAATCAGTGAGGGGAGCTGCAGGATTTCACCCTCCCTTTCCTTCAGCACTCACTTCCTTTCATGGTACAGATACCTGCTAATGCTTACATTTAGGATGTCAGTCTCCATTTCAAAACAGCAAAGCTGTTTAATCTCTGTGCCAGAGTTGACAGACTGACTGTTCAATAGCCCTGAGAACTATGGGAATATTCCAGTATGCCAATTTGGAGGCTTTGGTTTCAGTCATTCAGCTGTAGACCATTAAAAACAGAACATTTGGGCAATGAGAACTGCTGTTCCCAACATGGACCAGAATTTAAGCATCAGCACCCCTAGAACAAAACTCTAAAGGTAGTTCATAATGAAGAGACATTGTGGACCAAGCATTGGTTTGGAGTAATTAATAATTAATTGTTAATCAAAGAAATGGAAGTTGCTTGGTGCTGTAGCTAATCCTGTGTCATGCCTTTTGTACCTCCCTCCCAACATGTGCTGTGTTTGGCCATAAAGAGTTGGGGCTCTGCAGCCTGGAAAGGAGAAGGCTTCCAGGAGACCTTGGATCAGCCTTCCAGGATCTGAAGGGGGCTCCAGGAAGGCTGNTTGAGGCTGGAAATTAGGAAGAAATTCTTGACAGTGAGGGTGGGGAGACACTGGAACAGGTTGCCCAGGGAGAGGTAGTAGATGCCTCATCCCTGGAAGTGTTCAAGGCTGGGTTGCATGGAGCTCTGAATGGCCTGGGCTAGTGGGAGGTGTCCTTACCCATGTCAGAGGCTTGGAACTAGATGACCTTTAAGGTCCTTTCCAGCCCAGACCATCCTGTGAATCTCTGAAATGCCCCTTGGAAAGGTTGAAATGCCAAGCCTGAGGGAAGTCATTGTCACCCAAGCAGTACCAGCTCTCTCCAACTGCAAAGTTTGCACTGAAAATCTTTGCTTTATCCCAAGCTTGCCCCAGGAGAGTTTGGGGTTCTACTAAAATGCACCCAGAGGAAAGAAATTTCTCTTTTAAACTGAGAATTTTGCTGCAGTGAGTGATGAAATAGTTGCTGCCAGAGGCACTTTAGGAACTTGCTGGTTGCATTCTGCATCTCCTTTATGAAAAGCATCACAAAAAGCACTAACAATGAAGGTTTTTTCCCAAAATACATTATTCCTAGGGTCACAGAATAGCTTTGCTTGGAGGGACTCAGAGATCATAGAATCCTAGAAGGGCTCAGGTTGGAAGGAATCTCAGAGATCGTCTGCTCCCATCTTCTGCCAAGGGACACCTCTTGGCTTGACTGCTCAAGGCCACATCCAACCTGCCTTGGACAGCCCCAGGAAGGAAGCAGCCACAACCTCCCCAGGCAACCTATTCCAGTGTCTCGCCAGCCTCACACTGAAGAACTTCTTCCTCAGCTCCACTCCAACCCTGCTCTCCCTCAGCTTCAAACCCTTGTGCTGTCTCTAGACACCCTCATGTAAAGTCTCTCTGCAGCCTTCCTGCAGGATCCTTTCAGCTACTGGAATGCAGCTCTAAAGCCCCCCCCAGAGCCTTCTTTTCTCCAGGTCCACCTTCAGCAGTTTGAGGTGTGGGAAGCTGACACTGCCATGTCCCTGCAGTCTTAATTGATGTTTATTTAAATGCTTTGCAGCTGTTGACTTCTTCAACCAGATCAATATGCTGTATGGAACCATCACAGACTTCTGCACAGAGGAGAGCTGCCCTGTGATGTCTGCTGGCCCAAAGTAAGATGATTCTTTACACATCATTGAGAAGGTGCAGTTTTGGAGATGATTTTGGCATTTGCCAACTTGAGATTAGCTCAGTTGGGTGCCAAAGATAAGATCATTTGCTGGGGGTGGATTGATTTGTAATCTTGGGGGGAGGGGAGGGAACCTCTGGACCTTTAAGGGAGTGGAAAGTGGAAAGGTGGAGGTTTAGGCTGAAGGTTTTTTTTAATTAGTGTCTTGTTTGGTTTTTGTCCCCTCTAGATTATCAAAACTGATTTTTACTTTTTGCTCTGAAATGTTAATGTGGCTTCTTAAATTGAGATTGGAAGTTTTTATATGCAAGTGTTTGAACCAGGGCCTTCCAAAATCCTCCTTCTAAGAGCAGGTATTGGAGAAATCAAACATTCAAGTGTTTGAACCAGGGCCTTCCAAAATCCTCCTTCTAAGAGCAGATATTGGAGAAATCAAACATTCAAGTGTTTGAAGCAGGGCCTTCCAAAATCCTCCTTCTAAGAGCACAGATATTGGAGAAATCAAACATTCAAGTGTTTGAACCAGGGCCTTCCAAAATCCTCCTTCTAAGAGCACAGATATTGGGGAAATTAAATTTGGCTACAGTTCTTGGTGGTCTGGATTAAAAAAAGCAAACCTCAAACCCTGTCCCTCAGTTCAGCTTCACTTCTTGTGGTTTTTGCTGTTGTGCAGACATCCAGTGTTTGATTTTTATTGTTTTCCTTGCTCAGTGTCTTCCAAGGAGGACAATTTCGAAGCAAGTGAGGAGGGAGGGCAGTGCTTCCTTCTAAATGACTGCAGAACTTTAGATAAATAATCAAGAGAAGCAATCCCCTCCGCGTTTCCTCCTCTTTTATGGTGACATTGTTGTGCCTGCCCGCAGGCAGTAGTTGCTGGAGAGCTGAGGCCGTGCAGGAGGCTGCAAGGTGGAGTGGGCAGGAGCTGTGCGAGGCAACAGCAGCCAGATGGCCCCAGAAAAGCTTTGGCACTGGGTTCTTAACCTAAAAATGGACACTGCTGAATGCCAAACCCTGCGTGGGCAGGCAGAGCTGCTGCTGCAAAGCAGGGAAGTGGGAAAGCACAAAAGGAATAGGAGTTTGCCACTGAGCAAAAGGACTTAGGGCTAAGCTTGTGCAATAACACAGCCCTTTGTCTGCTGCTTCGGCAGGCAGAACAGACTCTTGCTTATTAAATAAGGGTATGAAAATATTTCTTTGCTTCATTGTTTGTCTCCTGAGAAGCAGTTATTTGGGGGTGGAGGTTAATTATTAAAGGCCTAGCTGTCTGGTTGCCAGGCTAAACAGTTTCTCTCCAAAGAGAGAGAGAGGTACTGACAGAAATGGATGTCCTGCTCGAACGGTTAGGAGTCAGCCTCCAGCATCTCTTTCCTCCTCTAGGAGATGCATTCTGCCAGGCTCTTCATTAGGTGAACTTGTCCCTAAGGCTTGTGGAGCATTCCTCACACTGGGGAAACCCCAGGTGGGTTCTGTGAACAGACCAGAAGTGGCTGTGCGTGTGAGGAGGGCTGACAGCCAGGCAGGCATCAGTGAGGCTGGCTGTGACTGACAGCAGGGTGTAGGCAGTGGGGTTCAGTTTGCTGTCACTTCCAAGGTGCTGATTTGATTTGTCCCCAGAGGTGCTCACTGCCATCCTTTCAGCAAAGAGCAGCTATCTTTAATCCACCAAAGCCAAGCTGGTTGCCACTTGTTGCTCTACTTGTACTAGCTGCAGAATCAACCACCATACAGTCCCAAGCACAACTCCAGGCTGGGTGGGGAATGGCTGAGAGCAGCCCTGAGGAACAGGCCCTGGGGGTGTGGGGTGATGAAAAGCTCAAGATGAGGCTGCAGTGTGAGTGCAGCCCAGACAGCAACTGTGTGCTGGGCTGCAGCAAGAGCAGTGTGGGCAGCAGGGCAAGGGAGGGGATTCTGCCCCTTTGCTCTGCTCTCCTCAGACCCCAGCTGCAGTCCTGGGTGCAGTTCTGGAGCCCCCAGCACAGGAAGGACATGGAACTGTTGGAGCAGGTCCAGAGGAGGCCATGAAGATGCTGAGAGGGCTGCAGCAGCTCTGCTGTGAGGACAGGCTGAGAGAGTTGGGGCTCTGCAGCCTGCAGAAGAGAAGGCTTCCAGGAGACCTTAGAGTAGCCTTCCAGGATCTGAAGGGGGCTCCAGGAAGGCTGGGGAGGGACTATTGACAAGGTCTGGGAATGGCAGGACAAGGGGAATGGGTTTGAAGTGTCAGAGGGGAGATTGAAAGTGGATGTTAGGAGGAAGTTGTTTGCAGTGAGGGTGGTGAGACACTGGCACAGGTTGCCCAGGGAGGTTGTGGCTGCTCCCTGCCTGGAGGTGTTCAAGGCCAGGTTGGAGGAGGCCTTGAGTGACCTGTGCTAGTGGGAGGTGTCCCTGCCTATGGCAGGGGGTTGGAACTGGCTGATCCTTGAGGTCCCTTCCAACCTTCCCATTCTATGATTCTATAATCATCAGTTAGGAACCTGCAGAGGAGGATAATGTGGAGGGAACCTTCTTCATTTTTCTTGCTGCTTGTGAGGCTTCAACAAGAGCACAAAGGCTGCTGGATGGCTCAACTGGAGCTCCAGAAGCCATATTTTCTGTGAATCTCCTGAGATCTTCAGTTGTGCTGGGGTTTAGAGCTGATAGATGCAAATAAAGGTCTGAATCTTTTCAAAGGCATTCCTGAGGCACTGCCTTTATTTTATATATTTTTTTTTTTTCCTGCTTTCATTTTAGTCAGGCTGGTTTTTGTTTTGCTGCTGTTGGAGTTTTCTGCTTTGGGGGATTGTTTTAGGCCATGCGGAAAGTGCATGGTAGAGGAGCTGGTCCCGTGGTGGTTTGCACTTGGGGATTTTTCTGGTGTCAGGAGCTAGCTGGAGTTTCTGTTTAAAGATACAAATAATTTGGTCTGTCAGAGTCATAGAATCATGCAATGGTTTGGGCTGGAAGGGACCTCCAAAGCTCATCCAGTCCAACTCCCCCTGCACTCAGCAGGGACAGCCTCCACTAGAGCAGGTTACACAGAGCCTTCTCCAGCCTGACCTGGAATATCTCCAGGGCTGGAGCCTCAGCTACCTCCCTGGGCAACCTGGAGCAGTGTTCCAGCACCCTCATAGTGCAGAACTTGTTCCTCACCTCCAATCTCAATCTGCTCTCATTTCAAACCACTGCTCCTTGGCCTATCCCTGCAGGCCTTCTTGACTGTCTCCAGGGATGGTGCTGTTAGAAACCAGCCAGGTTTGAACCCTGGAGCTTAGCTTTTCTCTGTGTGAGAATCTCCTCTAGCTTGGCTGTTTCACTTCAACAGGCTGTCATCTTTTAATCTGGGAGGGGGAAAAATCCTTCAAGACCAAGCAGCTCTGGGCCTTTCAGGGTTTGGCAGCCTACCATAGAGCACCTTCTGATGTACAAGGGTGCAGGTTTGACCACAGGCTGCTATGTGCAGCTTGGCAGGAAGCTTCTAACTGAGGGCGAAGGAGCTGTGCTACATGATGGAGGGTGGATGGTTTTTTCTTTTCCAAGGAAGGCTTTCCCAGATTTCAAAAGAGTCCAACTAAGGCAGTGGGGAGATTGGGTGCAGAGCAGCTGCAGCTGGCTCCAGGAGCATTTAGGCCTTTGTTTGCAGGGAGGGTGTGGGAGGAGAGGGGAGCAGAGCAGGAAGAGCAGCCTTCCAGGCCTCGGTTTGAATGATTCATTGTGTTAAGAAATGCTTTGTTGTTTGTTGTCCCAACCCAGGTACGAGTACCACTGGGCAGATGGGACAAACATCAAGAAACCAATTAAGTGCTCAGCACCAAAGTACATTGATTACCTGATGACTTGGGTCCAGGATCAGCTGGATGATGAAACACTATTTCCTTCTAAAATAGGTAAAGTAACTCCAGTGCAAGGCAGCTGTGTGTGTTTGGATTGCCCTGGTACAGGAGTGCTCCAAGTTGTACAGCATGGAAACTGCTCCTAAATGATGAGTTGGGTGACTGGAAGAGGTGACATGGTCTCTGGAAAGGCACTTTGATCTCTTCAGGGAGAATTTCTGTGCTAGTATGTGAACTCTGATCCATGTGTTGTCAGTACTCCTCATATTAAACAACTTGCACAGTGCTGAATGCAGGAAATGCTGCTCCTGCTTAACAACTCTCTTTATCAGTCTGATTTTTCTTCATGTTCAGCACTGGATTGCTGACTTAGAAATAAGGCAGAGGCTTTCCAAACCTTACAACCAGTAACTGGTAGCTTCTTGATGCAGGGAAGACGTTTGTTCCCCTAGACCTTCCCTCCAAAGAGGCTGAATTGCCTCTTTGAGCTTCATGCACTCAGAATCACAGAATGGTGGAGGTTGGAAGGGATCTCCAGAGGTCATCCAGTCCAAGCCATCTGCCAGAGCAGGGTCACCCAGGGCAGGTCACACAGGAACACACTAAGGTGGGTTTGGAATGCCTCCAGAGAAGAAGACTCCACAACCTCTCTGAGCAGCCTCCAGCACCCTCACAAAGTTTTCCCTTCTGTTCCCTTGGCACCTCCTCTGCTCCAGCTGGCACCCACTGCCCCTTGTCCTGTCATGGACATCCCTGAGCAGAGCCTGGCTCTGTCCTCCTGACACTGCCCTGCACATCCTGATCAGCATGAAGGAAGTCACCTCAGGCTCCTCTGCTCCCAGCTCCCTCAGCCTGTCCTCACAGGGAGATGTTCCACTGCCTGCAGCAGCTTTGTGCCTCTGTGCTGGACTCTTCCAGGCAGTTCCCTGAGGTCCTTTTTGAAGTGAGGGCCCAGAACTGAACACAATATTCCAGATGTGGCCTCACCAGAGGAGAGGAGAACCTCTCTGACCTACTCACCACAGCCCTTCTAATCCACCCTGGAATGCCCTTGGCCTCAAGGGGACATTGCTGGCTCATGAGTGTCCTTCTGTCTGCCAGGAGCCAGGTCTCTTTCCCCTATGCTGCTTTCCAGCAGGTCATCCCCCAGCCTCTGCTGGTACTTTG
>VWYK01099063.1:0-27477 GCA_013399775.1 Semnornis frantzii
GGGGCATAGTCCCTGGGTGAGGCTAATGCTCAGCACCCGCTGCTAACAGTGGCTGCACCTTAATTAAGCAGCATGACTCTTGTTCCCTCTAGTGGCTAATTACGCAGGAGCTATTTCACACCAGCATTTCATTTAACTGCCTTTGGACTTCCCTGCTTCACTGTCCTTCCAGACAGTTTTTTACTGCGTTTTGTAACTTTCCCAGTTTCTCCCAAGGATGACATTTGGTGTTCTTTTGACTGTGACTATAGAAAGCAGGGAAGATGTCCTGTGGATAGATCCTACCTTCCATCTGCAGCACAGCAAAGGGACTTGGGGTTGGAGAGGTTTTGACAAATACTGTACTCTTGCATGGTGTGCCTTTCCTCCAGCGTTAGCAGGAAGGTTTAAGGGAGCAGGGCTTTGCTTTATTTATCAGCATCCTTGTTCCTACTGTAGCTCCTCAAGTATGGACAGACAGGAATGTCAAGAAATGTTAAACACCTCAAATCAGCAGGCTTGTTTAATGTCCTTGAGATAAGAGCTGAATTGCCTGGCTTTACAGATCAAACAAATGCCACATAAATTGTGGTGTTGCATTTCTTAGTGACGGAGTAAAAAGAAGCTGTATTTGCCAGCATAGCTCTTATTAGCAGGCTGGTAATGGGAGGCAATGTGTGGATTGGATGACACTGTCATCAGCAGTACTAGTTCAAATCCAGCATAAACTACTCTAGTCCCAAGCTCTTCTGAGTTTACCTCAGTATAAATAAAAGCAGAATTTTGCAATGAGAATTTAATCTATGTTGCCTAACTCGAGAGTCAGAGCACATGGGGTTTAGTCCCAGCCTTGCCGCTATGACTTTGAGCAAGTCGTTCACCTTTGTCCTTCATGGGGCTGGTTTGTGAAACACAATTAGGGATATTTATGTACCTCAGAGTTACAGTAGAGGTGGTAGAATGAAAAGGGCAAAAAGCGAGGTACCATGGTTAAAATAAGAAAGAACGGAAAGGTCGAAAGAGTAACAATTCAGTTGTGCATAGTCAGAACATATTTGGACTTCTGAGTGGGAAAACAAAATCATCCTTTAGAACTGCAACCAGTTTGTTATGTGTGGTCATTTTCATTGCTGTGTATTTCAGATGAGAGATGCCTGATGTAGGATGCCATGACTGCAGCTCTGAGGCCTGTACCCATTTTCAATATTTACAACATTCATGACTTTTACAGATTGTGTTACACATTTACAATGAAATGCACTTCATAGGCAGAATTCTTGTTTTCAGAAAATATTTGGGCAGGAATGGGAGACCACATCCTTGAAAGCACAACTTCACCCAGGGTTTGTGTTGGCAATTCCTTAGGAACAGCAAAGGCTCAATTAGGACCAGCATTATCCTTCACAAGCTTGCAGGTTTAGGCATCTAGTGCTGCATCTAACGTGTGATGGAGACTGGGTGCTCTTCTTGCTTGAGTATGCAACCTTCTGAACTTCAGTGTAAGATATTTCAGTTGTCTTCAGACAGGTGAAGAATTTGGAAGCTTCTGAATCAGCTGCTATCCTTTTTGAGTGCAGTGGGGTCAGGATTAGCAGAACCAACAGATGCATCTTGCACTGCTGAATGTTTCTTGACTTGTGTCTGAAACTGGTTTGTGACAGGTCAGTAACTCAGTAAATGTAATGTGAACCTGTAAGCAGGCTAAGACCTCCTTTTTAGAACTATATCCCTTTCCTTGCATGTCTGGGTTGTATTTGGTTAAATTAGGTTACTGAGTTGTAGAATGGCCTGCATTCCTTCCAGTCCTGTGCAGATGAAATGACTGGCAGCTTTTCACTTGCACATGGTCCCGCTGTTTGTTGGAAGAGGAAAGGGCAGGATGAAATCCTAACAAGTTTTTGATATACTATATAGGAAAAAAACTTGAGCAGGAGAAAGCAGCTTCTTATCAAGCAGTTCAGCTGGATATGGTACTGATCCTGTCCGATTTGCACTCCTGTCGCTTCGGTGCTGGAGCATGTCTAAAGAAGGGCAACAAAGCTGGTCTGAACATGAGTCTTGTGAGGAGCAGCTGAGAACTGGGATTGATTAGCTTGGAGAAAAGGAGGCTGAGGGGAGACCTTCTCACTCCCTATAACTCCCTGAAAGGAGGTAGAAGCCAGGTGGGGGACCAGGCTCTTCTCCCAGGTAACAAACAATAGAACGAGAGGAAATGGCCTTGAAGTTCCACTGGGTAGGTTTAAGTTGGACGTTAGGAAATACTTCTCCAAAAGTGTTGTCAAGCCCTGGAACAGGATGCTCAGGGAAGCTGTGAAGCCAGCATCCCTGGAGGAATTTTAAAACTGTGTAGATGTGATGCTGAGGCACATGGTTTAGAGGTGTACTTGGTAGTGCTCCGTTAACAGCTGGACTTGATGACCTCTTCCAACCAAAACTGCTCTATGATTTTATATAGATCCCCTCAAATTATTCTAACACCAATAACCAATCCAGAGCAGAACAACAGGCAAGTGCATTTAGAAAAACTGTATAGTAAAATTGAGACTTTATTCAGATAAAAGCAATTTAATTTCCCTCCCTCCATTCCAGACTTGTCACAGCCAAAGCCATACCTTTGAACAAAAGCCAGGGGGTTTGGTTTGGTTGTTTATTTTTAATATAGATTTACTGTATTAAGCAATTTACACAGTACAAAATTGCTGGTAGTGGAAAAGCGAAACAGATCTGGGATTTTGAGCTAGTGGAGGATTCGTGCAAGTAATGAGGCTGTACAAAAGGAGCATTCATCTTGAAATGACAGATAAGTGCTAAGGACAGGACTGAAAACTGTAAATATGTTAGCACTTTAGGCGAGAGCACAGCTTCAGCACTTGTTAGACTCATCAGCTGCTGTAAACAATATGGATCTTTGAAATGATCTCTGCCGAGATCTCAGCGCATTAGATAATGATATAGTTGTTCATTTTTGCTTCTTCTGTTTTGTTGTGTGTGTGGTTTTGTTGTTTGGTTTTTTTCCTTTCAGAAAGTACTTTCTGCAAAGAATAGGCCCATGGTGCTGCCAGCACACACACTTAATCTTTCTCCATGAGCAGCCCCAGCGAGGGCTGCAGAGTCCCTGTGGAGAGCAAAGAACAAGCCTGCAGAGCTGGGCTCTGCCTTTCCCAATTTATGCAGGAGTGAGGAACAGTATGTGCAGCTGTGCAACGACTTTCCTCTCATGCCTATGCCTCTACCCAAGGCTAGGAAAGGCTCTTTGAGGTCATTCAGGCTCAGTTCGCAGCGAGGACATTTCTTCAAGTCTGATTTTAACAAAGGCAAACCATTTGTGTGGTGGTAGCAGTTGCTCTTGTGTGGCTTTGCAAAGGGTTAACAGTGCCTGAGCTGTAACAATGGAGGGTTTCATGTTGTGAAAACTGCATGCAAAAGAAATTAATTTGAAACCAATAAATCCATGTTGCAAAGGGCACTATAAAAAGCTTGCATACCACCATAACTCACAAACGCTCGCTGACCTCGCCGAGGTTCTGATTGGTGACCTACAAGTGAAAAGCTCCATGAGCCATTTGAGTCTCTGCTATTCATCTCTTCTCTCAGCTTGCTGTCTTTAAATAAAAGGACAGATCCTCAGCAGCAGGAATTGGCTGATGTCTTAGGATCAGCTGAATCGGGAAGCACAAAGTGTTTCTTCTTCAGTTGTGTCCCACATTGGCCAGATTTGCCTCCAGAGTGTTTGGGATTAATCTAGCGGTGTTACTGAATCCCATGGGATACATGAGAAGGCTTCTGTGACTTGTCCAAGATGAAAATTTAGGAGCCAATGTACCTGACTGCCTTCCTCACAGTCCCAGCAGTTGTGCTGGGAAGAGATTTCCCCTGTTAAGAGCTTCAGGAACAGTGGATTAGAAATGTCTCATTACTGTGCATGAAAGAGCAAGTTTGCTTGGAAATTGGAGCCACAAGGTGCAGTTCACTGGAGGCTTCTAAAAACATGGGAAATGGGGTGGGACAGCAGAGGAAAAGTAGAAGTGGTGACTGGCTAGGTGTTATGAGAGCATCCTTATGGAGATGTTTGGTGCTTTTTGCCTTTCCAAGGTTATACAAAGGCTCACCAGTCCTCCCACCTAGCCAAAAGTTGGAGATGGGAATACTGAGACTGCCTGGTGTGCTCTTCTTGCAGGATCTCAGCTTTAAAGACAAGCCCAGGGGCAGGATGGTGCTGTACTAGATCTCAGGCTGAGTGCCAGCCAGGCTCTGCTACCACTAGTGATGACTCACTCCCATGCTAACTGCACTTTCACATCTAGCTGGTGTGTTTTCAGACAGACCCAGCCATTGTTTTGGGCAGAGTCAATTATAAAATGTGCTCTTTTTCTATTTGCCAGATGAATACAAATACTTTCTTAGAAGATCTCCTTAGGAAAAAGATACCTCAGATACCTTTTAAAAACTCCTGCTGGCAAGTGCTGGGTGGCAGGTTGAGATTTGCTCATTAAACAGGTTATGCAATACCATTGTAATCACAGGCTCTTGTACGGCTCTGGGGCAGGTGGGGATTAATAGCCCTTGGGTTGGGGGTTGTACAGGGAAATGTCAGGCCTGACAGCTGCAGCAGTGATGAGTGTGGTTTTCAACATAAACCAGCAAGGACAGTTTCTTCCCATTGAATTTGTGCAAGTTGGTGTTGAGAGCTCCTTCTAGGTAATAAATGCAATTGCAGTGTGCAGAGAGGTTGTGTGTGTAGGAAAGTTCCTCTTTAATGCTAAGGAGACCTGCATTTACCATTCCAAAGGATCTCCAAGAGATACAAGCCAGGCTTTTTAGGAGCAAGGGGAGCAAAACTACTTTGGTGGGACAATTGCATTGTTCTGGTGGAAATCTCTCTGGATTCTGTGTCTGCAGGAATCCCACAGTTCAGGTTGAGCTTCTCCCGTGCTGCTCTTGAGCATATTTAGCTACAGTTTGGCCATCACATCAACCAGACCAGGCTTCCCAGGTTTTTAAGGAATCAGGAGCTTTCTGAAAATTCATAGCAACGTGTATCCAGCACTTAAAGTGTTTATTAGGAACAGCACTGTCCTTAAAGGGCAGTCTTGATGGCAGGAGAGCAAGAGAGCAGCAGCTTCTAGTGGCAGAAGGTCAGATACCACCAATTTTCAGACCTAGAGAAGAGAGGTTGCCCTATTTTTAACAAAGCAAGACAATATCATCAGCTCATCAGTGTACTTTGCTTCTGCTCTCACTCAGTTTTGTCACTTCTAGCATCTAACTGGGGAAAGAAAAATACTTTCTGGAACAGTGTGCTAGAAAAGTTTGCTAACTCCTTGTCTGTAGCAATCCCAGCAAGGAAACCAACTGCCCTCTGCCATAGACAACTGTCCTCTCTGGAGGACACAAGAAGAAGCAACCATGCAGTCCCATCCTAAACTCAACAGAATTCTTATTTCTTCTAGATTCTAGTCTTTGCCAACCACACACTGGATAGCTATGAAATTACTGTTTTCAACGATATTTTCACTTTTTTTGTGGCAGATGGGATGTCTGTAAGGCCACTGGAAAGGCTTTATTCATATTTTCATGCAATTTTACTCTCTCTTCTAACATCTTAACCTTCTGCTGGTTTATAGAAAGACTGGGGGGTGGGTTTAAAGATCTCTTATTCTGTTGTTGTTGTTTTGTGGTTTGTTGGGGGGGTTTTGTTGTTTTTGTTTTGTTTTTATGAGCTCCTGTCCAGGGTAATTTCCCAAATGCAGTCCAGATTGGGTAAAATGTAAGCATATTTCTGAGGTATAGATGACTTATTTGTTTTTAAAGAAACCACACATCAGATTAACTAGATAAAAAATAATCCCAAATCAAAACTCACAGCAGGGATTTCCCTCGTTAACCTCAGGTAGGCACTGGAGCATTGCAAAGACTCTATTTGAAAGATGAGGGGGAAAGGAAAATCTCCTCATATAGTGTTGGAAATGGGGAAAGAATTAGATGGAGAAGAGTGAAATGTTGCTAATAGTTTGGATTTCTTGATGGAGTAACCCTAAAGCAAAGTGTGGGCAGAAGTTGGTTTTGTGACAAAATCCCAGCTAGATACCCCCAAAATGCTAAAACCCACTGAGTGGGGAAATGGAGAGACCTGTGCAGATTAATTAGATTGGAAAAATGTTTTGACAGCATAAGTGACCATATGGAAAGAATTGAGAGAACCTGATCCAGTTCCCCATGTGTAAATGATGCCTTAGCCATAGCTCATAAAGCAAATACAGATGCAAAAAAAAAAAAAAAAAAAAAAAAAAGAAAAGGGAAAAAAAAAAACCCTTTTTTTCTAACCCACTCCCCCCAGTAAACCCTAGCCCATTGCCAGATGGCAAATAAAAGTTTGAACTCGGTGACTAAACGTGAGCAGAGCCAAATGTTCAGTGTGAATGTGAAAAGAGATCAGCTGAATAAATCTGAATTTTGCACCTTAGAGGAAGTGGTGCAGTTCAACCAAATATTGTGTCAAGTCCACAGCCCAGTGTCAGGATATCCTGTGTGGATGCTTGCTCTGCAGCTTCTCTCCTTTACCCTCCCCTGGCCAAGTGGCTCCTGCTTTCTGCCCAACTCATTTCTTTTGTTGTGCAGGTTGGTGTGGGAGCATGCACCTGCCTTGCCTGCCCCAAAGGTTTTCCTACTGAAAGTGAAGGTAAAAGCATTAGGGCAGATACTGCAAGCAGAGGGTGAGAAGGGAGCTGGAGAAGCCAAAGAACTTGTTCCAGGTTATGCAGGGGTGCAGAGCTCCCAGGCTTAGTTCACTCTAACACCAGCACCAATGAACATGGAGGGAGCTGGTGGAGTTGATGGCTGTAGTGCAGTGCTTGTGTTGGGATCTAAGGTAGGACTCTGCTCTCGTGACTCCCAGGTGAGCTTGCTTTCTGTTAGAACTGCCTGCAGCACAACATTTCCAAGCCTTAAAAGTGGGTTAAATTGATATATTTTCATGGGGTTTATGTGAACAAACTTTTTGAGCCTATCGTGACAGTGATTCTGTGTGTCAACAATCTTACTCCACCTCAGAAAAGGGAGAGGGACATGTTGTGCCTGGTCCAGTCAAGGAGACTTCTCTCTGGTAAGGAAACTGCCAGCTATGGCATTGCCAGCCATGATATGGGACCAGTAAGGAGGCAGAGTGGGCTGCAGGCTACGGTGGGCAGGCTGGGCAGAAGTCTGTTCTGCTGTGATTGCACCTTTGCAGTGTCTGTATTGCAGCTATCTTGGGTCTGCATACACAGACATGGTGAAGGGGCACACGCTTCGCAGATAAGTCACACAGGCTCATGTCAGGTTAACCATGGCTACAGGTAAGCATGGTTAAACCAGGCCCTAGCTCTGGTGCATACTGCTTAGGTGTTGCCTACAGACTGTTGATTCATGGCACCCAGTGCCAGCAATCTGTGAAGCTGAAATAGGAGCTAAACACTTGGGCACTTTCCATTGCCTGGGTAAGCTGAAACCCCTGCTAAGCTGTGAAGTTTGCATCCAAGCAGCTTTGGGTGCTAAGAGTTGCCAGCAACAGAACCCTCACAAAGCAAACTGCTTAATTATTTGATGGTCAAAGGCAACTTGAGGGAGCGCAGAGTCAAATCAACAACAAACCAACCTATATTTAGTAGCAGTGTGGCTAGAGCTTAGACCCAAACATAGTTTCCAGCTGATAGATGATGTGGCAATCATAGCTGACCCTCATCCCATTCTAAATTTGGTCTGTGGAATAAGTAATTAATATCATTGCTAGCACAACGAGCCACCCTTGACAGCAGCTGCATTGCCACTGCTGCTCCTCTTATGGCTTTGTCTGTCGGCTGGCCAGCCTGGCTGAAGCACAAGTTCTGTGTGGCACTCAACTACAGTGGCCACCGCCTGTCTGACACTCAGGCAGAGTAAAAGTAGGTGCTCTGGAGGCAGAAGTGGTGTCATGCCCTTATCTGCTCTTGTCTCTACTATTATGGGAATCCAGTTCCCATTTTTTGCTGTCTCTGACACTAAGGAGTGAAAAACCATGCTCGTGTGGTAGGGGACAGGTTGAATGATCTGTACTTCAGTGAGTTGTGGAGGGCTCTATGGATAACTTCAAAGTTTACAAACACTGCCTACAAGCCAAACCAAACCTGGGAGACAGCAATGGGGGCAGCCTATTTCAAAGGGAGCTAACTGAAAATTAAAAAAACAAACTGCATGTCCCAAGTAATTTGGGGAGTCTGTAGCAGACTTTATGGATCCTAATTCGGTGCTTGAACCAGAGAACTACCTTGTCTCAGTAACAGGGATCCATCCAGTTGGCCTCTGTCAACTGAGGTTGAGTGTTTTAGGGTAGTATACTCTGTCTTTTTCTAAGCTACTCTCCTGATTTCCCTCCACCACTGGAACAGTCTTTCACGAACAATGACATGAAATACTGCTCTGAGATGGGCTGTGCTGTTACTGAGTGTATAGATAGTAGGATTCAAAAGGCTCCTGGAGGACAGACCTGAGCTCAAGCCCTGAGCTAGTGTCCTGCTGGCTAGACCTCCATCCTTTCATCCTCTCTCTGTTGTCTCACTTACAGACACAGACAGACAGAAACACTCTTTCCTTCTCTCTGAGGTTTGATATGAGCACAGAAGTATATGTTGGAACAGAGCAAAAGGAAAACACAAGCTTGTGTGAATTTTTCCACCTTTTCACTAAATGAATGAAAGCCAAATTTTCACACTTTGGTCCTTAGGTGTGAAATTTTTGCTCAGCTCTAATATTTATCCATAATGTCTTTTAAAAACTTGGCTCATTCCATTCAGAATACCACAGAGAATTGAGTTACAGAATTTGGGCTTTGTGCATACTGCCAAGATCTGCCCCTATAACTCAAACAAATTTAAAGGTGGGGGGAGGGGAAACCCACTAGAAAAATACTGTATATGGTCCATCACATGCTTTCTTCATGCAGTCATACACCACTAAAAAGTAATGTTCTGCTAGGGCTGTGTTACATAAATACGTTCATGGAACTCCCTTAAGCATAGATAAGATGAATTTTGCATCTCTGGGCTCTTGAATAAGCAGTCTCTAAATAAAAACCTGTAAGGAGATGGCAGCCTTGCTTACAATCCTTAGAAAAGTTTAAAAGTGTTCCTTAAACATCAGCATTTCAAGAAATCTATTTATTCCTCTCAAATCCAAATATAGCTCTGCCTAGACTTCTTAAAACGATTCTGGTTATCATCTGTTTGTCTCAGCTATCGTGTGTGGAATAGAGATGACAGGAAAGCTCTTCACTGTTGAGAATGATAACACTTACTATGTATGGCATTATTTACTGTAGTTGTTAGGAGGATACAGAAGTGTGAGGTCAGTCCCTCTCCCACCTGGAGACCAGTGTCAAGTGGCATCCCTCAGGGTCAGTGCTGGGACCAATGCTGTTTAACATCTTTGTCAGTGACATGGACAGAGGAATCAGTGCACCCTCAGCAAGTGTGCAGATGGCACCAAGCTGTGTGGCACAGTCAACTTGCTAGAGGGCAGGAATCCATCCAGAGGGACCTGGACAGGCTGGAGAGGTGGGCCCAGGCCAACCTCATGAAATTCAGCAAGGCCAAGTGTAAGGTCCTGCACCTGGGTAGGTACAATCCTAAGCACAAATACAGGCTGGGTGGGGAATGGCTGAGAGGAGCCCTGAGGAAAAGGCCCTGGGGGTCTGGGTTGATGAAAAGCTCAACATGAGCCTGCAGTGTGCACATGCAGCCCAGACAGCAACCGAGTCCTGGGCTGCATCAAGAGCAGTGTGGCCAGCAGGGCAAGGGAGGGGATTCTGCCCCTTTGCTCTGCTCTCCTCAGACCCCAGCTGCAGTCCTGTGTGCAGTTCTGGAGCCCCCAGCACAGGAAGGACATGGAACTGTTTGAATGGGTCCAGAGGAGGGCCACAAAGATGATCAGAGGGCTGCAGCAGCTCTGCTATGAGGACAGGCTGAGAGAGTTGGGGCTCTTCAGCCTGGAGAAGACAAGGCTTTGANGGTGTTGAAGGCCAGGTTGGAGGAGGCCTTGAGTGACCTGTACTAGTGAGAGGTGCCTATGGCAGGGGGTTGGGACTGGATGATTCTTGAGGTCCCTTCCAACCTTACCATTCTATGATTCTATGATACTTAAACACCTGCTGAGTTCTGCAGATCCGAACAGTTCTGGTGGGGAAGAATGTTCCTGCCTTTCTGCTCCTACCTTTCTGTCTAGTATGAACGGGGTGGGTTTTCTATTATTTTCCTGTGATGCTGGATCTCTGAACAGCAGAATTGTACAAAACCATCAGAGCTGACACTGGCCTGAGTGGGAGTCTAGGTAATGAGTTCAGGGTAAGGAAGATGAAATCATGTTCAGAGCTATTCGTGGTTCAAAAATTGAGACTGACCTTGATGGACACACTTGTGTCACTCTCAGGAATGCGTGAATGGTACGGGTTGCTCACTGTAAGAATGGTGACGTTTGGTCACTTGGCTTGTACTGGCACAATCAAAGTGAATATAATTTTCTCCTTTTGCACAAGTACTACAATGAGGTGAATTTGGGAAGAGGAAGACTGTTATGCATCTCATTCCAGCTTGTTCTGAAGTTCCTGAATTAGTTACAAGTTATAATCCACAACTGGTTTACAGCAAAGCTATTTTTCACCCTTCCTGTTTCATTCTGAATGCAACAGAACCACAGCTGTCACTGTCCAAGCCATAAACCAGCAGCATTCACAGGCAAAATTTGTTTCATTTGCATTTGGGTACCCATTTAGTTTTCCTGCTGTCCAGGGATCCTGGTGCACTATTGCTGGAGCATGGAACATCCCCAGTTTGGTGAGCTGTGGTGTGTGATTTTGTGTGTGCAGGCCAAATGGGTTCAACCACTGAACTGGTACAACAGAGCTTCAGATGATGTGTGATGGTTTTCACTGTTAATAAGTACAGTAAGTAAAAGCCTGAACTTTTCTTGGAGTTATCAGAATGAGTAAGTGGGGAGAACACAGCTGGGAAATTGCATTTGTGTTCAGAAGCCTCATCCATTTAACTTCAAAAGCAATTTCTAAAGCATCTAACTAAGCAGAAGCCCAAATTCTAAGGGAACTGAAGTTGCCAGCTCATTAATTTCAATGGGATTTTGTTACTTGATATCTTTACCTAAGGCTGATGTCCCTAAATCCAAATTCTCATTTCACGTGCTCTTAAGAGCCTGCATCCTGTTCATTTTTAGCAATACTCAGCCACATGAGTCCTTCAGTGCCTACTGAAACTAAGACTTGGGCACTCAGACTAGTGGACTCATCTTCCTTGGCTCCCTCTGCAAGTCAAAGGGAGATGGGCTGCTCTTGTGGGATGTGCAGGCACATGCTAGGTGCTCTGAGGCAGCCGTGCAGGAGCCCACTGGGTAGTGAATCAGAGAAGCCTGGTCTCCCAGTCTAAAGCTAGCCTCTAAGCACCTCTGGTGGGTTCCCGATGCCCAGGTTTAGATGCTCTTCCTGGTGCCTCCTGGCATGGCAGAGTAGCTTTTCCTTTCCGTTACTGAAGGACCAACAATTGAAATTTGCAGCTTTTATATGGCGTCTCAAGCTGGGATTTCTCTAAGAGATAGGAGTTTTCCCTAGGTTCCAAAAAGAGCTTCTCTGGGAGATTTACCACCTGTTGAGGCTACCCTGGTGTCTTCAGCTTAGCCCCTGTCCCAGATCATGCTGAAGACCAGGTTTCAACCACCAGTACCAAATGAATTTGAATGATTATTGGGTTCAGCCACCAGCATCAGATGACTTTGAGTGACTGCTGACCTTCCAGCAGCAAAATGGTACCTTGCTCTAAAATCCTGCTGGGCTTTGGAGAACTTAGTTCCCTGGGCCTGGAATCCTTTTGTCCTGGGCAGGGTAACTCTGTCTGTGGTAAGCAGAGTGTTTACTGGCTTGTATCTGTCTCAGCTTTGACACTCTAACAAAAGGTTAGAAACCATGAATGCATCCCTTTATTTCTGCTCCACAGTGCCTCTCTTTTTTTTCTGTGTAAACCCTTCACTTGCCTCTTGCCCAGCCTTTAGAAATAATGATCAAATGCGAACTTTCAGGGTTTATTTATAGCATAGCCTTTGTGGAAAGAGAGAAAAGAAATGATTAAAAAGCAATTTTACAAAATATTTTGTTTTAAGAGAGAATTCATTGTGTTTAACTCACTGTATGCATTGTGCTGTCTAGACTGGCAAACAGAGAAGATAAAGCGTCATTCAAATTAAGATTGTGAAATTCCTGGTGACTGAAATTATGGATTTGGATGTCAACCCTCAAACAAACTATTTCTGAACAGCAGTATTATCACTTTGCTATATTTAAGGCTTTGTTGGAGACAGAGCAGTGCACAAGGTTGATCTGATTCAGTAAGGCCATTCTAATGTTCCTTTGTTTCTGATTTCATTATAAATTCATATTTTCAATGTTCTGTTCCTCTTTGTCCCCAGAAAATTGTTGAAAAGGCTCTCCTTTGGGAGTACAGTTTTTGTTCAAACTAACAATGACCAAAGTGACTTGTTAAAAAACAACAACAAAAAAAAAAAGAACCCCACACAACCAAAATGCAAATAGAGAGGGAATTCATGCAGGATATTTTTGAGCACCATAGAATGTGTGAGCTGGTGAAAATTGCTGGTTGTGTATTATTTTAACTTGTTTTTCCACATTGCTGTGGTAGTTGCTGTGGTAGATTTTAGTGCTGGGGATTCTCCAAGACCTGTGTATTTTCAGCAGATTTAAAAATACAAAAGTATTTCAGCTGATAAGCCAGAAAAACTGCTTTGCCTCTTCCTCCCTACCTAGAAGTGGATAGATGAGCAAACCAGCAGAAGCATCACAGAATGGTAGGAGTTGGAAGGGACCTCTGCAGATCATTTAGTGCAACCCCAAGAAGGTAAGCAAGGCCTATTTCCTAGTTTAGATCAGGCCTCAAGGGACATGTGTTCCTTTGGGGACCTCTCTAGGCTGTCCTGCTCCCAGCCCCAGGAGTACAATTGCACTTTCTCCAGCTACCCAGCAAAGGATGAGGGCCTCTGTGCCAGAGGTTTCCGTTTCAGGGAGGTCTCACAGGCAGTGTAGGAGGCTTTCATTAGCCTTGTACAGACTTGGTTTCACTCTTTGAAGACCACTGTCTGTTCTGTCTTGAACCAACCTGAGGAGACCTGGAGTTAGATGAGTAACAGCATGGAAATAAAACCTGTCTGGAGATATGTTTATCTCAAAAGCCTGGCTTATTTCCCAAAGAAGCAGGAATGCATTTTTCAGCCCTGGAAGTTGTAAGCGGCCCCAGAGTAAATCAGAACAGGAGTGTGTGGATTACTTATGGCAGAGCAGAACATGTGTTGGGAACAGCACTGTTTGTGTCCTGTTCTCCTAATGCTGCCCAGGACAGGGCAGCAGCAGCAGGCAGCGCCTGTGTGTGCACAGAGTGGATGAATAGCAAAGTTTGGCCTTGCTTTTAATTTTTTTTTTTTTTTTATGTACCAGTTTTAAAAAAAAAAAAAAAGTTTCTTTTTCCTTTTTCTAGGATGTTCAGACCCTTTAGATGTCTTGGGTTTATTTTTGTGCAGTATCTCCAGGGCAGATGAAAAGGAGGTGTAAAGCAGGGAGCAGAAAGCAAGGTGACTCTTTGCATTAGTGAGCATTTAAAGGGACTGTGCCTTTGCCATAAAGACACAACACTGTCTGGGGAAGCAGACTTGGTTGTAACAGAGGGAACTCTTTTTTTTACCTTGAGGGTTCCTTTTATCTGTATTCTTTCAGAGGTTTTTTTGGGTAGCTTCTGGCTGTGTAAAGGGCTATAAAAGACAGACTATTGTAAACAGGAACAATGCTTGAGCTGGTATCACCTGCTAAGGAACAGGGAATAAAATGTCATTTTGTCTTATGGGGAAAGATACCAACCTTTTCATGCCACTGCTTTAATCTGGCCGGTGTGTAGAGGGTCTGTGCCAGCAGGCTCACGTGTCCCAAGGACAAGAACACACTATCTCACTGGAAGTGTTATTTCAAGGGTGTTTCTGGGGAATCAAAGTACAGTCAACTTCTGCACACATGCAAGAGTATGGGCAGAGGAGTGCACAGAAATGCTCCCCGATCTTTTTATCAGAAGCATCACTGACAGCGCTTTTCACTTTGGTAGAGCCACTATTTCAGCCAGCAATAACCCCCTGAAGCTGACAAAAGTAGAAAGTACGTGTTCCACATTCCGGGAGCACTGCTGGCCCATCAGTATAAAAGGACATGTTGATCCTGAAGAGTGAAGTAAACAGGCATGCCAGGTAGTAGAGCCTGGAGGCAGAGCTGGGGCTGCCTGCTGCTCTGGTACATGGGTGGCATCCCATGCACTTTGTGTTTACTCCTGTGCATGGGAGCTGGCTGCATGGGCATCCTGTGTATATCCTGGCATTAAGGCTATGATTGTGTTTCTTTAACATAGGGGAAATGGGAAACCAGAAGATGCAAGGTCTGCTGGTCGTCTGGCTGATCCCCAGCCTCCCTGCCTGCCCTGGGTGGCTGACTCTCTGCTTACATTGCTCATCAAGTTCTAGGAGATCCTCAGCCATGACATGCTGGATTAGTGGAAAGCAAAGACTTTCCTACACCAGATATTGCAGCCTATTAAATCATCCAGCCCTTTAAAACATGTAGCCATGGTGGCTTTCCAGCAGCAGCACAGGCTGACTGTTCTCCAGGGGTCACACCTATACTCTCCCAGCAGTGTGCTTTAGGCAGTATCATTAGAACAGATTTAGGGTCCTGTTTAGAAACTATGAACACTGATACTGATTTAGTCAGACACCAGTTCTTGAATCCTGATCTTTGATGTTTAGCATTGTTCCATCTGAAAGCTATTGCTTTAATGGTCCTGGAGAAATAAGTTCTGCTGAAAATAGCCAATGCCTGCTGCCTCTGCTCTTGCCCAAGACACTAATCATCTCTGTTAACATCAGTGATTAGTTTCTCACTCCAGTGTGATTGTTCAGGAGAATCCACGAAAGATCAGAATCTCACAGAGATCAGGAAAGGAACCAAATCATTTGCTCCTTTCCTTTCCATCTGTGACTCTGTTGAAGAGACTCCTTCTGCAGGGGATTCTGTGAGATCCCTTGATCTGATTTGTTTTAGCCAAAAGCAGAGTGGAATCAAAGTCTGTCTCTTACACCTTTATACTGGAGTAGGAGGGCAGCTGTGGGCTCCATAACAGAACTTTGCAAGTTACCTTTAGCTTCTGGAGCACACTCGAGTCCTCCCTTGCTGGAGGGAATTGATACTTTAAGAATATGATTAAGAGATCTCCTGTGCAGTGTCATTTTCTTTGTGAAATATCCCCTCTAGGGATGCAGTGTTTAACATTTCCTTTGATAAGTGTAAATAACAAAAGAAAAGTCTGTTCTGCCTCGGACTCCCAGTAAGAAAGAGGAACAGATTTTGGTTTACTGAGGGCTCTGCAGGACTTTGTTCTCCTAACTACTATATAATGGGATTGAACATATTTTATGCCATCTGGCCCGTTCAGCCGAAACAAAATACATCAGTAATGTTCCGATTGGTTTCGAAACATCTTGTTCTTGTCAAAAAGTATTTTAAATTGAAACAGGCTTTTCCAGTTTGTGTTTGTCTTTTCCTAGGAGGCCATGGCAAAAATGGGGAAAATTGGGAGAGTCGTGCAGCCTACCCATGAGCATAAAAGGTAATCTTGACTTTGGTGTGTTTCTCTGAGAATTTACTGACAATGAAACTGAGGTCTGCCTCTATAGGCCTGGATTCAAGCCCTACTTGAAAGCAGCAGTATTTCTCATCCCAGTTTTTTAAGGGTTATGTGAGCCTCCAACTTTGTAACCTGGCTGGAGGTTGTCATTCTGCCTGCACCTCAGATACCAGCTTCTGTTTAGGGACCCAAGAATTAACATTGAGGTGCTGGAGCGAGTGCAGAGAAGGACAACAAAGCTGCTGGAGGGTCTAGAGCATAAGTCTGGTGAGGAGCAGCTGAGGGAACGGGTTATTTAGTCTGGAGAAGAGGAGGCTGAGGGGAGACCTTCTGGCTCTCTACAAGTACCTGAAAGGAGGTTGGAGCCAGGTAGAAATCAGGCTCTTCTCCCAAGTAGCAAGTGACGGGACAAGAGGAAATGCCCTCAAGTTGTGCTAGGGAAAGTTTAGGTTGGATGTTAAAAACTATTTCTTCCCTGGAATAGTTGTTGAGCCCTGAAACAGTCCCCATCCCTGAAGGGGTTTGAAAGCTGTGCAGATGTGGTGCTGGGGGATACGGTGTAGTGGTGACCTGGAAACGCTGGTTTAACGGTGAGACTTGATGACCTTAAAGGTCTTTTCCAGCCTAAACGATTCGGCGATTGTATTTGCTGTCAGCGGGATGTCAGGCATGGCCATGGGCAGAGAGACTTGGCAGCGTGAGGGATGCCCTGAACGGGCCAGAAGCTGCCGTGAGGCTTATAGAGTCCTCGACTTCTGGAACGTTTCGGGCAGGAAGGGATCCGTAGCGGTCAGGCAGCCTCCGCTGTTTCCGTATCCCTCCTGAACGCTCCGGTGCAGGGGAAGCCGAAGCGACGCAGCCCGCGGCAGCTCTCCGCGGGGCGCCGGCGCCCCCTGGCGGCGGAGCGGGGCGCCGTCCGCCATCCAGCGGCGCTTCAGGAGCCGCCTGGAATTGGGGGGGCAAGGGGAATGCCTAGGAGCAGGGTGCTCTCCTGCGCTGAGCTCTCGGGCTCTGCCACCGGTACACGTGGGCAGAGGAGCAGCGAAGCTCTGGTGCCTGCCCGCTGCCGCGGTCTGAAAACGCGAGCCGCAGGGTAAATGAGAGGTGTAGTTATACCTTAAACTCACTTCTCTGGGTGGAAACTGCTCCGGCAGCAGGCAGCACTCTGAGCACGGTGACAGTTATGATAATGAAAGAGTCATAGCTCCTTTGATGCTAAAAGTAAAGGAAGTAAATGTGTGTAGTACAGGGGATTTAAATCTCAACATCCCAGGCTTTGCTCAAATTAACTTTTCTTACACAGATTTTATGACAAGAAATATGAAGTATTTCTGAAACTTGTGGAACACCAGAGAGAGTATCGTGCCATCATGAACAGCTTCTAATCCAGACTCATGCCATTTGGGAACAGCAGGGATAACAAATTTACGGATACTTGTGATCAGGGTATTGTCTTCTTACTGTATTGTCTATGTTAAGAACATACTTTTATCATTCTAAGTGTACATTTAAAGTTTTAATGAGAAATAAAATGCACTTATTTCACTGTGAAGCACCGGGCATTTTTTCTCAGTCACCTCTGCACCCTATGGACAAGGAATAACCATTTACTCCAGCCAGAGAAGACCAGACAACCAGCCGCAGGTACCCCAGTGCCAGTGTTCAGACTGGCCCCAAGCAGGAACAGCTCAAAGAACAGCATAACTCACTTGGAGTTGAAGCCCTTTGCCATGCTTGTCACAGGTAAGTACACCTGTCAGCAGCACATGGGCCTTGATATTTTAATATCTGCTAAAACCTAAACATGACTTCCTTTGGAAATCTGTTTTTGGCTTTTTTTTTTTTTTTTACTCTATACTTCCTTGGTGGCTGATACTGCAGAATCACTTTGTCAGCTGTGCAGTCTTTCTGTTTCCTTCTGTTTCCTACTTTTTTTTCTCTCTCCATTCTGCAGCGCAGTCTTTTTTCTATCAATATTTTGTGCCTTTTTGTCTTTTGTAACTAACTCAATGGCAGCAGGTATAGGAAACCTAGGGGAGAGGAAAAGCGTTTCCCTTCCTTAGACTTGGATCTGTCAAGGCTCAGAAACTTTCTTGGCTGTCTGCTGGCCACATCCAGTCAACTAAAGGCTTTTATTTGTTCCCAGGTGGTTTCAAAGGCTGCTTTGGGTAGCCCGTCCTACAAGGTATTCCCAGGCTGACAACAACAGGTTATGGCATAACTGGGGTGTGGAAGGAGAGTTTGGACGCTCAGGTTTCACCTCTGACAGCACAAACAATTTTGATCCTGCAAGATCCAAACACTGCTGATGCCTTCAGTGAAGTTCTCGCAGAAATACTTTGTTTCTCTGCTGTTTGTCTGTTACTTCTTAATGAAAATTACTGTTAAAAATACTGTTCTGTTTAAAAAGCAAGACCAGGATCCCCACATGGGAACAGAAGAGCATATTCAGGTAAGCTACAACTCTGTTGCAGGTTGCTGATGAAAACCCCCATTTTTTTCAAACTGTGAGCTGCCACCCTGCTCGCCTCACCCTGGTGAGCCTGTGTTATGCCAGAGAAACCACCTACAGCCCCTTTCCACAGAGTGAGTGTTCACAGAGATGGAGCCCATCTTTATGCACTTAGCTTGAGAGAAATTCCAGTCTTTAGTATTGCTATTGGTTGTAATTCCCAGCTAAATGCAAACAGAAGTTACACAATGACAAAATTACACTTAACTTGGGAAATAATAGTTTCTGGGTTTGGTTTTTTTTTTTCAGTTGGTTTTGTTTTGTTTTGTTTTGGGGGTGTTTGGTTGGTTTTTTTTTTTTATGTTAGTAATCAGAACTCAAAAACATCTGTTTTTTTTTTTTAAAGAAACAATGCACTTCCTGCCTTGTAGTTCATGGAAAACCAGTTGTTGCCATTTCCAAAATACCCATTGTTAAGAGAAACAGCTTTACAAGTTCAGGGCCATAATTAAAGACAATGAAAGTTGATGGGAATAAAATGAAGAAACATCATAACAAAGAAGGCTATAACAATCAAGAAAATAACTGCAACATAATGATGTATCATAGCTTACAGTAAAACATGACAGCTGAAAACAGAAGAAAATAAAAACATTTGGAGACGAGTGTATTGTGAACAATAAATATTCATACATTTTAATGTATCTATTTTAATGTACAATTCATACATAAAAAGGAATTCCACTGCAGCCTCATACACAGATTTGAAGGGACAGATGTGCAGGGTTGCCTGGCATCTTTAACTCTTTGCAGCTCAACACAGACGTGCACACACACACACACACACACAAACAAACCCTAATTTGGGCAAACTTTCCATAAACTTCCTGCTCTTTCTTGTCATCATCATAAAACTGGCCCCGATCCCTCTGGCTTGAACTGGTACCGAGATTCACATGGGAATCACAAGGAGTGTATGAAGTCTGGAAAGGAAACAAAGAATCAGTGCTGGCTTCGTTAAAGCTTAGGTGCACAGGGTTCAAGGAGGCTCTGTACCTTGCATGGGCTTATGCAAAAGAGTTGCACAGAGATTTGTTCATGTTTCTTGCATGAATTTTTTACTGCTTTTCTCCCCTTGTAATACTTTATTAGTTGCATTTTTGTTCCAAGCCAGTCTCAGTACCAGTTTCATATTCTCCAGTTTAGAAGAAGGGCAGCTCCTTGCGGAGCTGTAAAACAATCTGTGTTCCAGTGGAAGTGTGATCAGCTGTGATAACACAGAGCACTGATACAAGGTTTTGTAATGATCCTGCCCAGCATTCCTTGTGTTGTACAGGACTGAGCAAAGTGAACAGTTCGCTGAGTTCTCAAATTAAAATTTTATTCACATTGAGCCAAGATGTAAAATATTAAAGCTCAGGAGTTCTAAACCTCCTCAACTGCATGTTGACTGGGTTTGTAATTTTAAGCTCTGTTCAGAGCTTGAGGCATTTTGTGTGAAGACAAGTTACAGGAAAATGCAGCATGAAGGAGCCCAGCAAGTACACAGTGTAGAACTGGCCTTCTAAGTGCTTGCACATCGAATCACTTGGCCATGCCAAGTTTTGCTGAGTCCTGCTTCAGCCTCTGTCGGCAGCAGAATGACAAATTCATCATACACTGCCCCAAATCAAAGAGAAGCCTATCATCATTTGATGAGGTTTGACCAAGGAATCCAAGTCTGAGTCAGTCAGAACTCTGACAGCACGCTCGGAGCTGCAGACCTGGCCATAGTTACCCCATTAGATGCAATCTGCTGACAAATGTTTATCATGCAAATTAAAAGGAGGGAGACAACCACCATGTCATCAGCGGTTCCAAGCGTCCTGCAGAGAGGCCCAGGCTTGGTGTCACATGGAGAAGATAAGCATATAATTGTTCCAAAGGAGCAAACAGCAACTCTCAGGAAAAAAACCCATAGGAGGCCGCCCCAGGTGAAGATTCCACGCAAGGCAAGAGTCAGGAATAACGGCATGTCATAGAGGTAATCTGCAAGCTAAATGTTCAGATGAGTTAGGCTGCTTTGCATCCTGATGCATGCAGTTCTTTCAGTTCGGTGCGTCTCTTAAGCACTTTCAGATTCAGATCTCTTGAAAGCAGAAACTTTCTGTTCTGGCCAAAGCAACCTACGCAGTTCAATTATTTTGCAGTGTCTAAGGCAGAGTTGTAAAAGGAATCCCTGCTGCCCCAGCACTTTGAAAAGCTTGTCACTGAATCCTTTTGGAAACTGGCCCTAAGGGCTGCACTGACTGTATGCTTGTCTTTAAAATCTGGCATCAAGTGTAGCTTATGAATGCTTCAAAACTCTTGCCTTGATGTGGACAGGAACCGTAGGACTGAGTGATTATTCCTCTTCATTAACGCTACTTTGTTGGGCTGAAAAGTAATATTCTCCTCCACGGTGCTTAATGCATAGACTGAGACAGGCTCCACAGTCCTTTAAGGCCCCTTACCAGCATGTGACAGGATAGGAAGATTTGCTTTGGTAATATTCTACACACTGTCAAGAATGGGCCTTACTTGTGCCTTCAGCCCTCATCTTGCACATCATTTCCACTGCCTGTCATGTCTCTGTACCACCTGGGACTCTAGTTTTACTGAAGTCCAGAGACAGTGTGAACTGTTTGAATTTGGCAATACCCAGGGAAAAAAATAATTACCTGCTCTCTGAGCTGCAGTGTGATTTGAAATTGTAGAGGCAAGTCAAAATACTGAAGTTTAAAGCCAAGTTCTTATTTGAAAGTTCCAGCCTGACCATTCTCTTTGCTTCCTGCATTTCACCTCACACTGCTTTCTCCTCTCTGCCAGGATGACTGCAGAAGGACTCCTCTGGGCTAGGAACTCCCAAGAAACACCTTTACTAGGTGCTGGACTGAGCAATGGATGGTAACACTTCCACTGTGATATCACCAGTAAGTGCACAGAAAGGTAACTTAAATAGTATTACAAACTAGTTCTCATTGCTAGGTCTCTTTCAGTCCTCTGTGTTGTACAGTACTAAGCAAAGGTAGATTGATAAGCACTTACGGGTCGAGGCTGTCCTGAGAAGCGCTTGTTGTAATCTCTGATGTCATGCACAGTTTGGTCACTGGGCTGGTCTTGTTGCTTTTCACAGATGTTATCCAAAAGAACCACCTTCAGAAGAAAAGATTGACATTAGCAAGGTGTATTTTAGTCTCCCATAGACAGGATAACGTGTCTCTGCATAGCCTCTCTCTCACAACTGGACCTTTGTCCAGCTCCAGCAGTTCCACAAGAGGAAGAACATTTTCCTTTCATAACTTGCTTCCAACCTTCAGTAGAACAGGCAGCCTCTGAGTAGGGCCAGATGAGACAAAGAACTTCCATACTGTGTTTTATGGAATGTTATCTAACAAATTCAACTAACTGTACAGAAGTGAAATGCTGGAGGTCACAGAATCGCACAACGTTAAGGGTTGGAAGTGACTTCAAAAGATCATCCAGTCCAACCCCCCTGCCAGAGCACAGTCACCTAGGGCAGGTCACACAGGAACACATCCAGGTGGGTTTGGAATGTCTCCAGAGGAGGAGACTCCACAACCTCTCTGGGCAGCCTGTTCCAGGGCTCTGTCACCCTCACAGTGAAAAAGATTCCCCTTCTGTTCCTGTAGAACATCCTCTGCTCCAGCTTGCCCTCATTGGCCGTTGTCCCATTATTGGACATCACTGAGCAGAGCCTGGCTCTGTCCTCCCAACACTGCCCTTCACATCTTTATAATACTTCACAGAGTTGTCAGATACAAAACATGTCAAATAATAAATGCCAATGGCTACAGGGCATGAAGACTACATGGGTTTTGAAATGCAACAGAATGAATTAGAGGGTAAATGAAGTGGATTCTAAAAGCTCAAGCTTCTAATTTTGTATGTATCATAGTGCAGATGGAGGCAAGCCTTACCTTTTGTCTGCAGAGAGGGCAGGTTATTGCCGCTAGGCAAGGACTCTGTTTCCAGTATGTGATCAGACAGGAACCTTCCAAATAACAAAAGAAAAAAAGGAGAGAACTTAAGATACGTGAAATATATATGAGGATATCTAATGTATACAAGGAAGTTACCAGAATTTATAAACCCTCTTTTCACAACTGGCTGTAACAGTGAATGTAATTCTTTGCTTCCATTTTGATGTGTGGTTTTACTCCACAGCATGTGTGTCAAATGGAGCCTTAGCTCTTCTCCACTGGTATGTACAGAGATACATGAACCTCTTACGGGAGACTGATTCAGTTTCTTTTCCTCTTGATGGCATCTTACTCCTGAAGCTCCTCAGACTGTGAATGATGCACTCAGTACTACAGGCACCTGGCTGCTGTGGACAAAAGCAAGGCAGCTGCATAAATGGAGTTCCTCCAGAGCCAGTGTGGCTTTTAAGAGTTGCGAGGGCCACTTATTCCAAGTAACCCAGTGTGCCCAGCCAAGAGACACCCTGGTGATGCAGATTCCTGGTAGCATGCCCTGTATTTTGGTGCTAGGTATCATACATTGAGATATTTTCTCCATTTGGTCTTTTTTCTTTCTCTCAGTATATTTCAACGCTGTTCTTACTCTCCTGGAAGTGCATAGCTCTGAATGAGTGAGCTGTAACTGAGTCTTCTTACCTAGACAGCTGCTAACTAATTTCCAAACACAACATCAACTTCTCTTATACCAAGGTCTCAGGTGTGAGAGAAGGCAGAGTCTGAGGACAGGAATATTAGATGGCACATATAGCTGACAGCAGTGTTTGACATACATGAATGTCAGTGCTGGCACTAATAGCACAAACAGCAAAGCATAAATAGCAGCTAATCAGAAGCAGCACAGCTTGACTTGAAGCTCCTGGGTGCAGTGTGCAGTGTGACAGGTCAGGGGAAAAAATCCTCAGTGTTTCAACTGATCAGATTTGACAAGGACCCCAATGAAAACAGATGCAGAACTCTGCCCTGCCATTTTGATGGGATTGCTTTATTGAATTGAGCAATGCTCTTTGTTCTTAAAAATAACAAGCAAGTAGCTTCTTGTAAGCAGTTTTATAACAAGACACTTCAGGAGCACTCAGTGCAGGCGTTTTCTGCACCCAGACTTGCTCTGCCTGTATTGTCACTTGAAAGGAAAAATTGGAGAAACCACGTTTGAAATCAAGGATAGGAATGTTTGTGGTGCTGTCAGTTGCATCTTGCGTGCCGGGACCAGGGATGTTACATTTGGCCCAGAGGTGTTTTTCATGAACCTCACTCTGAACCTCACTCTGACTTGTGCTTTTTTACTCCTGCTTTCATTTGAGTGCAGGAGTTTTTATGACACTTCTGTTTTGTTAGCAAGCACAGGCTGGATGGCTGGCCTGTGTTTATATCTAGCCCCCCCATCCACTATGGATAAATTCTGTCTGGCAGCCAGCTTCCAGCTTTTGCCTGAACCTTTGTAATTGACAGGCATCATCCTGACATCAGGAACTGCTTTGACCCGCTGGGTCCAGATCCCATGTCATGATCCACATGGCTGTATTGTCGTGCCTGTGCTCAGTACCAGTGATGACATTGGGGCAGTGATGGATCCACAGTTCTTCAAGGGCTTTCAGAAAAGAACCCCATGGAAATTAAAATTTGCTGCACGCAGAACCCTTTGTTGAGTCGAACAGGAAAGGAAGGACTCCTCTGAAGCTGACCTATTTGTGCATTGGTGCATTTTTAATAAAATAGACAAAATCCTGTTTTAATCTAGCAGGCTGCACAACCTTCTGAGGGAGCCTGGAGGTTTCTCAAAAATACCTCTGTGGTTATTGTTAATTAGAAAAAAATAATATTGCTCAAGGATTGCTTTTCAGTTGAACTTCCTGAACATATGGTTCAAACTGGAGCTGAAAAGGAAAACTTCAGGACAAACTGTATGAATTACTACTAATAATAAAATCAGACATTTTTTATAAGTCCACATTAATCTTCTTTAAAAGCTCTGGCCTGACCACATTTTTTAAATAAAACTTTAACCAGAGCGGAATTTATTAAGAGAGCTCAGTCTTGCCTTAGCTCTGTTCCACAGGGCATCAAGAGAAGTTTTATGACTGATTTCAGTCACAACAGACTTCGATCTACACAGAATGGTTTTGATAAGCCCAATGTAAAGTTTTATTGTTTTAAGACATGAAAAACAGACATGCTACAGAGGCCAATTCTACTATATAAACACAGCCGTAACATCTATCATGCACCGACGATGCACTTGAGGAAAGAAAGGCCTAGCTAAATATATACAACAACAACTATATATACCAAGCCTGCATATGGTACTTCTCCTCTGCAGAGTAAAATAAAAATAAAATGCACATCATTATGTCATAGTCACGGATTGGAATGGGAAAATGAACCAGGTCTGAGAAAGAGGAAAGTTGGTGATTTTTGTTGTTATGTCTATCTTTGTACTTGAAACTGTAACTGCTTGGGCATTATTTGAAACACATTTCGAGGCCATATGCTTACTGTTTCTGCTGGAGCAAGTTAGATTCAAAGCATCCTTTTCCTGTGTGTTATAAAACAGTGTTATAAAAACATGCAACAACCTAAAGTATTTAAGGGTGTTGCTCATGAGACAGAGGAGCCCCATCAAGTGTCCCTAGCTCTTGGTGATCCACTGGTTTGTTGTGGTTTTGATGCCTTAGAGGGTCTTCTTGTATAGCCAAACTTTATGGTATCAGTTTCAGAGGATGGAGATAGTGGCAGTGGTGATAAGGGGTTGTGCTGTGTGAACATCATTTCAAACTAGAGAAAAATTACATTCCCCCAAAGAAAAAAATGTGCTTTTATTGCACCAGCATTAACAAGACAGTCCCTCACTCTTGTTTATGTTCACATCTTAGAACATTCTCACATGATGAAAAAAATGCAAACTGATTGTAAATATAACAGCTTTCTCTTGCTTTATTAAGGTCTCTAAAGTATCAGAGCAGTGGAAAGGAGCTTTATGGTTTTGACTAGTGACTGCTGGTGTGTCTTGCTGTTGCAATATCAGGTACTATAGACTCCTTCTGCTTGCCGCCCAGCCAGAGGTCACTGATCTCTTCTTGCATAGCAGCCCTGAAATACCTTCACTGGGCTCATCAGATGATGAACTCCAGTTACCTCTGCCAGTACTGCTGTGAGGCTGACAGCATTCAGCAAGGAACCTGATAAGCAGCTGGGGCAGTGAGGTTGTCAGCTTCACCCGTGAATTCACTGGACAGGCACCTGAACCAGTACTGAGTGCAAGCAAAGTGTACTGGTGGCCTTATCCTGCTGCCTGCCAGCAGATGCAAAGCTCACGCTGGTGCTAGCAGTGCAGAATGTGAGCCTTCAAAATCCTGAAATCCCTTTTATAAATGTAGTGATGAACATAACTCCCTCCCTTATCCTGTGCTTTGTCCTTGTATTCCCTTTGAAAAATGATTTAAATTTTGTAATCCTGACCACGGGGCTTAGCAGCATCAAAGAGGGCATTTAGCAGACACATTTCGCTGGAGAATTATGGTTCTACTTACACTATCCAGTGACTCTAGATGCATTGGGGGAGGACAGACCACACCATGGAAAGCCTCAACAGCAGAACCTCATGTATCTGCATCTGCCCCTTGCCTGTCCACAGATCCTAAGCTGGAATAAACAGTTGCTGAGTACACATCGTGATGAGATAGCTGAGCATTTTTCCCTTGCATGACCACACAGATTTACTTAAAAAACAATAAATAGATTAAAAGAAGGTTTATACATGGCTAGAAACCTATTTGTTTAATATGCAACTTCCACTGTGTTTTTGTTGTTGTTTAGAAGGAATTTACAAGGCTACAAACCAAAGTAATTTGCCTTCTTGCTCTAGATCACTTCTGCTTTATTTTAGGCAAATGTTTCACACGGGAAACAAGTCTCTGGGACAGGATCAGATCTAGACCCAGTGTGCCTTGCTTCTGGTTTTCATCAATTTAAATACAATCAGATTTAACTTTATGGGATAGCTAGATTTTTATGTTGTTGATTATACAGGCAAACTGTCTTACCAGTGATTTCATGCTTGAAGGTGAGCCTTCATGTTTGTTACATCTTGAGCTTTCACAGTTACAAACTGTATGATTACTGTACTGTGTATCTTTAGAATAGGTCTGGGGGGTGTTGGTGTAGCTAAATATAAATGGTATTATTTTCTGGTGCATTGTAGCCATTCCATGAATTTGTGTTGTGATCTATCAGTATCCTGTGAGCTTGTCTCTTACTTCTTGTCATCTTAAGACTTTGTGGACATTTCAGAAGTGTCACCTTGTAGGTGTGAAAACGATGAGCAAATTTAAAATGGTACTGATCTTTGGGAGCATGTAAAGATGCCTCTAGTGGGAGCACTTACATTAATTCCAGTGATAAGGGCCTGAGCCTGGTTCCCACCTTATTCTTAGAACCTGAGATTTCTGTAAGAAGAGTGCATTATTTAGTAGCCTGTGTAAGCACTGCACTCTCAGTCCAGAAAACTTACCACAGAATAAATGTCCACAGTTGGTTTCTACTGGGAGAGTCACTGTCTGGAGACAGATGGGGCAGCTGAAGTCACTGTTATTACCAGGTTGCCAAACCTGGAGTGATTCCTGGAGGAAAAGTAGTAGAGAGTCTTCATTAAATGAGTATTTTGATTGACATATTGAGTTCATTAATATTTATTTACGATCATTTACTATCATTAGCAGAGAGTCACAAAAACTTAAGTATATAGATGTCACACATAGCTGTTTGTTACCTCAGCAGATAATGAAAATTGGACACAAAGGCATGAAGTGCTTCACATAATCCTGCAGAGGTAAGATCGCGATGCCACATTTCTGCTTCCAGTGACATATCCGCACACCACTGGGTAATATTTATATTTTGACAGCCAGTTGAGTTTGCACCACTGGCTTGTCTAGCTGTCATTATTAGTTAGACAGCACCCACAGTCTGCTTTGGTAGCCTTTGGAGCTTTTTTCTCTTCTTTTGTAATCTCGTCTGTCACTTAAATGTACTGAAATAGAGGCCAGTGTGTTCTCTGCCTTCCTTGAGTGGCAGAATGGTATCCTTAGAGTCTACCAGAGGCTGCATAGCAAAAATTCCTTTACTTAAGTTAATAAATTGCTTCCAAAGCATCCTTCCCTTTGCTTAGCAAAGTCTATAATTAAGAATTATATTGAGCTTTGTTTTTAAAGCAGGAAGATAAGAATTCTGTCAGCTTTTGAAATGCTGAAGAGACATTTGGAAATCCAAAGCGTATTACTGTATTTCT
>VWYK01099068.1:0-14370 GCA_013399775.1 Semnornis frantzii
AACCTTACCATTCTATAACTCCCATTAAGATGATGCTTCTGAATTTGGCTCTGTTTAAATGTGGCCCTTCCTGTGGCCATTCCTATCATTATTGCACTGCTGCTTTGCATAACACTGAGAGGGACCTGCCCAGTTGCTTATTAGCAGCAAGGTCACCACAACAGCCAGCCACTCCTATCTCTGGAAGACAGAGATAATTCCAAAGGCCATTACACTGCTGAGCCAAATTTGGTTTGCTGTGGAGATGCTCCACCACAGAGCAAGGAGATGGGAAAGAGATCACAGGCAGTGACACAGCCTTTGCTATGCATGCCCACTGCATCCCAACAACCCATTAAGGCAGCTGCCAACAGTGCCAAGGTGCTTAAGCAAGAAGCCACCTTCCAGTTTCCTCTGAACTGTCTTCTTCCTCAGTCCACACACCTTGCTGAACATCAGAATTCTAAGCATTAAAAGGTCACCATTTTGGCATTTGCTTGAGAAAGAAAAAGGCATTGGACAGGCAGGTAAGAGAAGAAAGTCTCCAGGCAAATTCTGTGCTCTTCTCCCTTGGAAAACAAATGCTGGAGGGGACAGAGGAAATGGTGTGGCTTTTTTTCACATCAGTTCAGGAGTCAAACCCATGTAAAAGAACATCTGTAACTATGCTGGCCTCAGGTCAAACTGGCCCTCTGACTCTTGGGGCCAGCACAAAGAGGTTGCTGGAAACCCTCTAATGCCAACAGTGAGTCTGGCTGTCCAAACAAACATTTACTTGTAGTGACAGAGGCACATCAAAAAGCTGTCTGACTCACCTGCCTACAGAGCAGAGAGACAACCTGCTGGAAATCCTCTAACAAGGAGTATTTCTACCCTTCCATCTGCAAGGAAATCCTTGCCACAGGACAAAAGGGTGCCTTAATTCACCTTAGGTCTAAAAAGCAACTAAAATGCATGGGATGAAATCTCTCTGGGTCCACCAAACCCAGTAACAAAAACTCCTGAGTCACATTGTAGTAGAGACAGGGAAATATTTAAAGGAGATATCAGCCCATAGTTGCACTGATACTGTAGTCTGTCTCAGGGGTGCACTACTATCTATCAGTGGTGGCAGGACACAAACAGATGGACCTCAATGTGACAGTGTCTAACATTTCTGGATAGAAGGTTGTACTGAAATCAGTCATGAATTCAGTTATGGAATCAGCCTGAACAATGTCCATGAATGCCAGCCAGAGTAACACACAAATGAACAGTTGTCCTCATCTGAACAGGCCTCCTAGTTTTTACACTAACACAAATACATCAGTCAAGGCCTCTCAGTGACAGGAACCAACAATGATTACTCCATCAGCTCCCATCTCACACAGTCAGATAACACAGGGCCACATCAGGATACCTAAAATAGCCATTTAGGTGAAAAAGCATTATGACTATTTATAAATGCTGCAATATGATTAATACCCCAAACAAAGATAAATTGGCAACCTTAAGTCTTTCAAATCAAGAACCCCCACTGAGCTCACAACGCCAATGATCAGCACAGAAGTTGTAAATCACAGCACTTTATTATTATGATTTTAGAAGTCTAGAAAATGAAGACAGAACACTGGCATCTTTGCATGTACAGAAAAGGCAGCTGGGTTTGATTAAGCTTTTGGTAGCAATTAACTCTATGATAAACTGTAACCCCTGTTCACATCAGATTTCACAGGATGAATTTTGAGAAAATTCAGGATTTTGACCCCTGCAGGGTGTCCACCTCCAGGGGCTAGAAAGGACTACATTCATGATCTACACCCAAGTTTCAAAATGAACCTGGGAACATATAAATCAGGCAGCACTCTGCCCCTTCATTCCTCACCCACACACTGACATGAGCAAGTCCCTTTGGATTTGAGGACAGCCTTAGAAGGGTTTTTTAAATCCTTCAAAAATCCCTCCAAAACCCTGTCTGCCTTGATTTTCTTTTTTTTTAATTCCTTCTCCCCTGTGCTGCAATCACTAACTGCAGCTAATAGCTTTTCCCTGGTTTTGGTTGCCGTTTGTTCTTTCTTTAATTAAGTATCTGGGGGTTTTTACCCATCCTGACTAGCTGCACCTGCACAGAGGTGACTGAAATTCTTTCATGAGGTCCACAACAAAGATCTGCTATGGCTCAGCAAGCCAGAAAAGAAAAGCACATCAGACTCTCAGGATTTTCTTTAACTGCTGACTTGGTCTCAGAAAGCAAACACATGTCAAACAGCTCAGCTGGCCAGAACCTGGAATGCCATCTGACAGATACAGGGAGAAAATGGCTTTAGAAAGGGCCTGAACTTCAGGGCACTTAAGAATCAAACCAGCACACCTCTTCTAGTGGAGGTAATAAATTATACAGGCACCGTAGAACGCTTTGTGTGCATGCTCCCACTGTGGGCATCCTGGTGCCTCCCTGGCAGAGATGACATCTAAAATGCTGGTTTGATGCCTAACAGTTAAACATTGCCAGTCTTACTAAAACAAAGCCCACCCTTACTCTGGGTTCTGAAAGGCTACTCATTACTCAACATAAATCCTTGTTTTCAAGAACAGCCAAGTTTTCCTCCTCCTTTCAAGAAGATAGCTGTTCTGAGTAGCCCTCTAGAGAGTGGGTTTTTTGGCACATCTGTACCCACAGTAGCCTCACTAGATGCTCAGCATTCTTCAAATACACCCTCTGTTCAAAAGGAATAGACACCTGCTTTTGTTTACAGCCTGTATGTTTCTAATTCAATTAGATGACCACACACATTTCAGCTTTGGCTCTCGTGTAAGCTAGCTTTAAAGAAAAGCTACACACAAGTAACAGGAAGAAAATTATTTTAGGGTTCAACTGCTAGCTGAGATCAGGACACAATACAGTCCAAAATGTCTCGCCTCAAACAGAAGCATAGCTGCAAACAGAAACCTGGATTTTCCTCTAAATGACATTTCTCAGCTAGCTGACAGAAGCATTGCTCTCCTACACACTGTGAGTCAATGTAAAGGATGCTTATTTTCACTGTGCTGTGTTGGTAGCAATGCCCATGGTCCCTTTAAATTGCATTTGGAATGGCACAGATAAAAGCAGCAGCAAACTCAAGAAGTTAAAAAAAATTCCCTGTATGCACTTTTGTCATGTTCCCTTGCCTGCCTCAGGTGAGACTAATGATCTGCCAGCACTTGGATGCGACTCCTGTCAGGCACCAGTCTTGCTAATTAAGTACTTTGGCTGTCTCAGCATTGAACTCTGGGAGCATAAGGGAGATAAAAGCAAGTCATGGAGACATCATGGGAGTCTGTTTGATTGAGGACCTAGTCTGAAACAAAGGAGCTGGACTGTCAGGAGGATCTGCAGTGTTCCTCGTAAATGTTGGTCCATAAGATATCAAGGCATAGCTGTGGAGGAACGGAATGCTTTGGCCTCTGCCAAATTATTAGTTTATTTTGAAGAGGACAAGAACACAGGGTGGGGGAGTTATCAGTGCAGGCCAGCACCACAGGAAGCCACGTGGTCACTCTTTCACAAACCAGACCTCATTGCGTCGCCCGTAAGGCTTCATGGGGGGATCGTAACCATTGCACAGGTAGAAATCCTTGCGGTATGCAGCTTCGCTCCCCAGAGCAGACCTCAGCTTGGCAGCATAGCTCACGTAATCAACCTCTTTGGCATAGCCACCGAACTGCCTGCAAAGAAACCAGACATGGATTGGTGCTGAGCAGCCCTGGCAAAACACGGAAAGAATGAGAGGGAGAACAACGTTACCCGCCAGACATTTAGCCGTGTAGTTTGGTCCTGCCAACGTGCACTCATGCAGGCACTGCTCTATCACTTTGGGATAGATGAAGTCTTAAGAATTACACAGCCAGGGTGCAGCCAGCCGTGACAGATGCCAAACGGTCCCTCCCCAAACAGCTCTATGCATGCCAATCAGCAGAATGGCCCTGCCCTTTGCATCAACCTCATATCAGAGGAACAGCTTGCTAGGACACAAGGCTATCTCCAAGTCTGCTCAGCCTGCAGTCCTTACACCAATGCTGCCAACAACCACGTTCACTGCAGTGTGAACAGCCATCTGCTGGAAGCCAGATCAGGAAGAGAAGCCAAACTGTAACTATCCCAAGGCAAACGGGAGGCAGGGGCAGAGACATTAGCAATTACAGTCCACAATGCTATTTAAAAGAGATGGACTGGAACTGGTCTGGTTTATGTTGACTTCCCACCAACAGGAACTATTTCCTCATCAGCTTGCACCTCACTGCCCTGTCTCCGGGCCAAGGTTTGAGACAAAACAGCCTGCTCTTGCAGAAGTGGCCCACACCCGTAGCAAAGGTCAGGCAGCAGTCTCAGGGAGGAGCCAGAGTTGAGAATCAGCTAAAATACTTCAAGCAAGAAGGGAGTGGAAGATCCAAGGGGTTAGATACAAGGTGAAGAGCTTATCACTATTGTGATGCTAGTCTGAGTCCAGGCTGTCAGTCAACAAAGGCATTCAAAGATGATTTGAAGCAATGCAACAATTGCTTGTTTCTGCAATGGACTCTGGTATGAGTCCATCTAAACGAGGCTTCAGCCGACACCTGTAGTTCGATGTGAACTACGCCAAAGGACATTCTTGATGACTAAGAACCATCTAGATCTCAGAAAGTGAGCAAAACAATAGTTTTCAGCCATTAGAAATGACTCAATAACTTCACAGTCACCCTCTCTCCACTCTTGATCTCCCCAGGTGAAGCAAAAAGCCTTTCAGGGCTAGCCCTCACACTTGTTTCCCCAGCAAAAAAACTCATCTGTATTTCAAATAGCAGCAGCATGATCAATGGTAAGAAATGACATAAACCACCTGTCTTTCCTTGAAACACCCTTCCATCTCCTTTTACCACATGTACCCCTTGTCCAGCAAGTCATCTGGTAAAACCAATACCGCTCTTGAGAGCACACTAGGACTGAAAATCCCAGGATGCATTCCTTACGTGGAATAAATGGTCATCCCTTGTCTCTCTTCAATCTTAATGCTTTCATCACTAGGACAAGGAGGGTTGTCTTGAAATTGGCTTGGGATCCGCAGAGAGACCTTTACTTTCTGCTGAAAGGAGCCATCTTCAGCAGGAAAAGCAGTGATGGAGACAGGAGCAGTCATGCCCATTCCAGCCCCTGAAAGAGCCACAAAGAAGTCTAGGTTCTCAGGAACTCAGGAAATTAACAGAGCATTCACAAGAGCTAATTTTAGTTCAGGAAAACTTCTTGTATAGGCAATCAAGAGTGGGGTTCTCTGAGCATACAGAACAGCCGCGACAGGCTTGGGCCAAATTTCTCTTTCCACCGACTGCACAAGGAGCCTGGGATATAAGAGCCTCTGGTGACTTCTGGACAGCTTCTGATCAATGATCATAGTTTTGTGGCTCTCAACCATATAGGTCATGCTACCAAGATGGTCTGTTCTTCTGAAAAACCACCTCTAACATAATAGGCCCTAAAATTCTGGCACATGTAAATACACATCAGTATTTAAATTACCCTGTGCAACTAGTGGTGAGCCCATAGCCAAGAACAGGTGACAGGAGCTTTCTCCTAAACACTGCAAATGCTTCCAGACATTCTATAAGTTACAGTAACCTAAAACTCAGAGCTGTTCATGGCATTCAGCAGGGCTGCCCATACTATCCACCACTTCAGGAATAGCAGCTTCTTCTCATTACTGCGAGGGGTAATGTACGGCACTGCAGAACACTTTTTTCCTCTGTTCTCATTCAGGAGCAGGGAATCATGAAACTTTAGGATCAGGCAGCCACAGAATCAGCTGGTATAAAGCCATCTTTCTCACTTGTTTTGGTTTGACACCATACCTGCCTTCGTGGCACCCTTTCTCCTGAAGCAACAGTGATCATCATCCTTCCAAATCAAGCTACTGTGAATGCCATTTGCCCTGCATCTAACTCCTATTCCCATACAGATTATAACAGTTCCTATAGTAGATGCCTGAGAAGGTGTGCAAGCACACATGTAATACTTCTGTGGTCTTCTTTTCCTGTTATGGACGACTACTGATGCATGTACTTTGGTAAATTGAGAATCAGAAGCAATGACCTGGATGCACCATTATAAAACACTATGAAGTACCACTAAAAAGCAAACTCGTTGTTCATTGTCCTTTGATATACCAATTGCCACAGTATATGATAAAGTATCAAAGTCATAAAACTTATCACTCTGCCTCCAAGGGTATGTCATAGAGCCAAAGTGCCCCAGACACCCTGGATTTCATCAGCTACCGCTCACCCAGGGTGCTGTGACAGATAATGTGCGTGCCTGTCCTCACGTTATCCTCGCTGCAAGGTTAACTCACTGCTGCTGAAACAAATTGAGTTTTGAGATCTTACTCTGAAACAGAGATGGGTTTGAGACCGGATTCATAGCATGAGTTGGCTGGGCACATTTCATGACAAGTTTATCTTTCCCAGTGAAGGACCATGCCCATCACAGACTCCCATTGCCAGGAGCTGCAGGTCCCATGGGCCTATGGTGCCATTGCCTTCATCCATCTGGCTTTCACCAAGCCTCCGATAGCAGGGGTCAGCCACAAAGTGCCGCGAAGCTCACAGGGCAGGGAACATCTCTTACCCTTGTCATTGCTTCCCCCGACGTACTTGAGGAGCTTGACCGCCCCTTCCTTCGAAGCTTCATCGAACGGCTTCCCCACCACCTCCACCGCCGCAAACCGGCCGCCCTCGCACTCCCTCTCCTCGTAGCTGAGCTGTTCCTGGGGAAAGAGATGTGGACGGAGATGCTGACAGCAGCCCGGGCCGGCTGGGAGGAAAGCGAGTGAGGGTGACCCAGAGGTCTCCTGCTCCCTCTCGCAGCGCCTCACCCGGCCCCTGGGTCACAGAGGCCGCCTGCTCGCCTCCCCACCTACCTTCTCCCCCTTGCTCAGCACCCGGTAGGGCCATGCCTCCACCGTGCTCAGCATGGAGTTCTTGATCATGCCCAGCATGTTGCCGCTCGACTAGGACCCCGCTGGGCTCGGCCGCGCTTCCCTGTGTCGCGCTCGGCTCCGCTCGGCTCGGCTCNCGGGGCCGGGGTTGGGGCACTCAGGGGCCGGGGTGCGTGGCCAGGAGGGGATCCGGGCGCGGCGGGCTGTGGGAGCGGAAAGGCCGCCCCGGAGGTGAAGTAATGGAGGAGGGTGAGAAGTGCGGAGAGTAATGAAGTGCGGGATCAGATGGTGTTCGTCTGGAGGGGAGGGAAGTGCTGGCAAAAGCGTGTCCCGTGTAGCGGGGAGGGACATGGCTCTCCTGGAGCTGCAAAAATCCTAACGATTTTGGTTTTGGTTTTAATAAACAGAACTAAAGGAGATCACAGTTGTTGTCTTTTAAGACAGTGAATTTCAAAGAGGGCTCCCTGTCTCTCTGGATATTGTAAGCTGTAAGTAGGGACTAGATCTTGGAAGCCACCCATAATAGAGAAGGTGCTTTGCCCGGGGTGATGAGATGATTGAGGCAGGAATTGAATACCATGGGGCAGCCATGGATCAGACAGAGGAGGCAGAGGCACCTCAAAGTGCTTGCTCAGCTGGACTCCTGCTGCTTTTTAAATAGAATCGAAGAATTGCCTGGCTGGAAAAGACTTTAATATCATTTAGCCCAACCATAACCTAACATCTCCCCATATGCAACTCTTAGACCGTGTCTCTAACCACCTCATCCAAATGTTTCTTAAACTCTTCCAGTGATGATGACTCCATCATCTCCTTGGGCTGCCTGTTCCAGGGCCTGATGACCCTTTAGGTGGAGAAGTTTTTGCTAATACTCAACTAAACCTCCTCTGGTGCAATCTGAATTTCCTCTTGTCCTATTACTTATCACCTAGTTGAAGAGGCCAGACCCTATCTCATTACAACCTCCTTTCAGGTAATTGTGATGAAGTGTCCCCTCAGCATCCTCCAGACTAAACACCCCCAGCTCCCTCAGCTGCTCCTCATGTGACATGTTCAAGACCTCTCACCAGGCTCTTTGCACTCTTCTGGATATGCTCCAGCACAAAAAAGTACTTCTTTTCTTGAGAAGCACAAAACTGAACACAGTATTCAAGGTGCATCCTCACCAGTGCCTAGTACAGGGATAAGATCATTTTCCTGGTCCTGTTGGCCACAATATTTATGATACAAGGTAGGATGCTGTGTGTATTCCAGACAGAAGGTGAGCGGTACAGAATTGGACTGATGCAGAACTTTCCTGAACTCTCAAAGAGCAAAAAAATAAAATTATAAAAAGAATGTGAAATTAGAGCATTTCCATCTAGAAAGATGCAAAGGCAAAGGAATTAAAGCTGCTGGCGATGATCATCTGATCTAACAGGCCATGGAGCAGGGCGGGACCCTGACGTGGACTTTGACGGAGTGAAAGTCAGGGCCTGCTATCAATGGTGACAAGGCCACAGATCTAGTCATTTATTAACCATGAATATTATTTGGTTTATTTACCATCATGCAATGAAATGCAGAACTGTAATATACATGGCATGTGGCAGCTTGTTCTCTTTTAGAACAAACAGTGAGTGTCTCTATTGAGCTGAAGAGCTGTACCAAAAATAGCATCTTGCATACATTGGTGTAGGAATACATGGACAGGGTCAGACCAGAGGTCTGTCCTACCCAGTCCTCTGGCAGAAGCTGGTGGTGGACATCTAGGCAAAAAGTAAAAACACACTGATCTGGTCTGGCCTCCCACCTCCTTCTCTGTGACTGAGGGAGTTCTCACCTTTCTGTTTCAAGTAGTCCTCAGCTGATTTTATAAAACTTCAGGTTGCCTGATAAAATGTTTATATCTAAAATATGAACATAAGAACTGACATTTATGTTCCATTCTTCTTCCAGATGGGCCAAAGTGACCAGCAGTTCTCAAGCAAAGTGTGTAAAGCATCTCTTTGCATCGATCAGCAGTCCATGCATGCAGGCAGCTGATGCTACAGCACAGCCTACTAGTCCTGAATGTAGACTAACAAGGAGGAGGGCTTTTTTCTCCTGTTATTCCTTGTAATTTAGGTAAATATATTCTGGGAATCAAAATGCTCTGTATTTCCTGAGAAATTGTAATGATGGCTTCACCAAAGGCACAACTGTATCTTTCCTCAGCCTCTTCACAACTCTGTTTTTTTCTCTTTTTCTAACTAAGCAGTGTTTCCAATTCTCAAGCAAAATCCAAGGAGAGACTTTCCAACTTAGAATTTTTTTATTTTCTGAAAACTTGATTTCAGAGAATTTACATCTGAGAAATATTTATCAGATTGTCTCATACATTCCTCATACCTCTGCCACTCAACTCCCAGGTTGCAGACAAAATGCTGACTGTTACTTCTTCTTGGGTGGCGAATACCTGGAGAGCAGCCCTGAGGAAAAGCACCTGGGGGCCTGGGTTGATGAAAAGCTCAACATGAGCCTGCAGTGTGTGCATGCAGCCAAGACAGCAACCGAGTCCTGGGCTGCAGCAAGAGCAGTGTGGGCAGCAGGGCAAGGGAGGTGATTCTNGCAGAGGGGAGTTTGAAACTGGATGTTAGGGGGAAGTTCTTTGCAGTGAGGGTGGTGAGACACTGGAACAGGTTGTGACTGCTCCCTCCCTGGAGGTGTTCAAGGCCAGGTTGGAGTAGGCCTTGAGTGACCTGTTCTAGTGGGAGGTGTCCCTGCCTATGTCAGGGGGTTGGAACTAGATGATCCTTGAGGTCCCTTCCAACCTTACCATTCTATGATTCTGTGATTCTTCTGGTTCATTCTGAAAGTTTTCATATGAAAGTAGTTTTTTCACTTTTCCTCTGGAGGGTATTGTAGCATCACTAAACTTCTTCCCATAAACTCAGGCCTTGGGAATCCTTAAATAACAAGTCTGAATCCTCACTGTTTATGACTGGAGAGCATTCACAAAACAACTGTCATGCCAACCGCCCCCACAACCATTTAAACATAATCCATTCTCTATTTTTGTTCTCATAAATTGCTTCATCCAGACCTTTAAGAAAGTAGTTTATTTTCCTGTCTGACTCTCTTGCCTAAGCCTCAGCAGATTTCAGGTATTCATTTGGCTATGGTGCTAGATGGAAATCTCTTTACTGTATTTACCTTTAGAGACCTGAAGAGCAAGCCCACTCTATCCTCTGTTCAGTGCATAATTTGATTTCTGCACAATTTTTATCACCAGTTTTATTGTCAGGAAGCCACAGGCAAAGACAAGCTGAAGACAAGGTATTATTGGTACTCCCTGAGGCACCAAAGTCCTTGGGCTGCATAGTTATTCTTTTTCTACAGATATTAATCGTGCTAAAGGATGTTGGGAAATGTCCAGAGGTCAATGCTTGCATGTAGATAAGATAGTCTACAAATTAGACACCAATTGAATGATGTGTTTTTGGGAACTGAACTGTTTCTGAAGCTATCTTGGAAAATTCTTCTAGATGCTTATCTATTCTATTAGGTTTCTAAGTAGTTTTGAAAAAGCATCCTTTGGTTTCCAAGGGTTTTGGCAGAAAGCAATGAAGTATCTTTCAGAGAATCTGGACATTCTGAAAGTATCTCTTGAATAACACAGTTCTGAGTGCCCAGTTCCAGGTAGCTAAAAAAATTATTTTGGGAGGTTGTTTTGTTTTGTTTGGTTTGGGTTTTTTTCTTTCAGAAAATAAATATTCAGATTTGGTCCCTAGAATCTGACAAGTCTTCAGCCTCTCAAGATGAGGCACAGACCAAAGTCATCCAACTCCACCCACCCTCTGGACATGCAAACAGGGCATTCTTTGCAGTGATGGAAAATAGGTTAAAGCTGTATTTTAAAACACAGCTTCCTCTCACTGTCTCGGCCCAGCTGGAAGTGTCAACTACTAATCTATCTTTCTGCATTCATCTGCATTCAGCACTTCTGAAGATCAAAATCCCTACCTGTTTTTGATGGAGTACTGTAAAAATAGGACAGGGAGAGAAATTCACCTGATCTTTGTAGAAAGAGCTTCTTCTGGTAAACAGAGAGAATGACTGTGTAGCCTAAAGGTATTCACAGTCAAGTAAACTGAGCTTGTCAACTCATTTTGCCTGGGACACAGAACAGCCATCATTTAAAGAACAGGGTCAGATTTCACCTGCAGACCTAGGTTTGAAAAGCAGAAACAGAATGCAGAAGTTCTGGTCTTCTGAGCAAAGCTAACTTGTATGAGCTCTACTTTATTCTCTCTGGCAATGTCCCATTGAGAAAAGCTTGAGCAGATAAAAAACCCCAAATATTTCCCCTCCCCCCCCCCCCTCTTCTTTTTTTTTTTTTTTTCTTTCTGTTGGTTTCTTTTTCTTAGTACTNGAGAATTAACTCCTCTGAGGTCTCCTGCGAGCATACAACCTTCTCCTATGCATCGGAAGCCTCCGTAGCTGAGTATGTCCACGTCTCTGGCTCTGTAGAGCATTCAGTCGGATGGGAAGGACAGTTTTGTTGAGGACATTGAGACGTTCATTCAGTTCTTCTAGCCTTTTCCTGATTGACTGCACTTCCCTCACGAGGTTGTCCACAGCTGCAGAGACAGGGCGAAGGCTACAGACAGAATAATACAGGAGAATAACTCAGTGTGGGGAGTGTTCCTGAGCATGCAAAATAACTTACCATGGCCTTGTGTTTCCTGGTGGGTAAGGGGCCCTTCATGATGAAAGAGGAACAGGCAACCATTCAAAGATGCTTCCAAAGACACCCTGCCCCTTGGGTGGTGGGATTTTCTCTGAGATGCCCCCATCCGAACCAAGCAAACCATGAACTTAAGGACCAGCATGAGTAACGTGGTCTTTTTGTTGCTACCAAAGCACATCTGGCTTAGTGCTGAATAGTGATTGGTTTATGAGCTCCTGTAAGGACTTCACAGCACTTCTGCTTTAATGCTGGAGCCAAAAACCATCCCATTCATCTGGAACAAGTATGGATAGAGAAAGCAGTAATGCACAGGATCACCTATGAGGACTTCCCAGTGAAGTGCAGGCTTCTGCATGCCCCTCAGGTCACTCCAGGATGTGCCTCTGCTTAAGCAGAGGGAGGAGAAGAGGCAGGTGTTTTACATCAGGACTGCACTGATGCACCGGTGTGCTTGGGGGTGGCCATGTCCCTTCCTTTGAAGAGCTCTCTCTCACTTTCCCTTTGGGTATTACAAAGCTCCGATGCTCATTCTAATCTCACCTGGTGTTAATTAGTATGAATTAGCCTCAGTGTTAACTAGAAGCAGGCATGAAGGCTGAGCCAGTGATTCTCATGGGTTACTCTCAGTCCTCAACATTGCTATTGGACCAGTGTGTGTTTGCCAACAAACTCTTAATTCAAAAACCTATGGAGGAAATATGGCTGAATAGTCTCATTACATCACCCTGGTCTAAAGTCAGAGTTTTCCAAATGCATCACTCAATATTAACCCTGATAAGGCACCAATGAATTTCAGCATTGGCAGTGTGCTAATAACAGCCACCACACAGCCAGGGAGAAATCCATCTGATGCCAAAGGCCAACCTATATAATCTATCAGTTATATCCTCCTGAAACCCTAATTTGTACAGATATTGTGTGACCTTATACTGCTAGCCCTTGCTTTTCAATTAGTTCAATGCCTGGAAGCTGTGGACAGATTATTTTGTTATTTTTCCTGAAAAGAAAGTTGAGTTACAGAACAGGACCACTTGTTTTGTAAACAGCTCTGATTTAAGTGATATTTGGTTTCTAGTAATTCCCAGTATTCCTTTCTCATCTCTCTCTCCTTCATTGCTTTTCCAACGCTGCCTCTGGAAATATAAAACTGGAATACATTTTGTAAGTGTGGTCAACCATTAACATTTTCTGCACTACAAGGGAGGAAATATGATGACTGGGACTAGTGAACAGTTTTCTCATATCTATGTATTCAAGACTGAAATGAAAAAAAACAAACATCACAAGCCAAATGGGCTTCACCTCCCTGCCCTGTGGCCAAGTCGATGTCTGGGTTTGTAACACAATTCATCTTTCCAGTCTGTTCTCACAGGAGGGAAGTGCCAAGGACAGCCTACATTTTCTTCAAGATAATTATTGTAACACAGTCTGTGCAAATGAGAATGTTTCACAATAAATATTCAGCAGAGCATTCGGTTTACTAGTAATCCACGCTGCTGTCACACCAGCTATCAAGACAGTAAGATTCACCTCCCCAATACTGAGCAACCTGAAAGTTGGTGTTAAAAAAGATGAATCCCGCTTAGGAAAGGATTGAATCCCACCTCCAGATGAAAGGAATTACCTGGAGAGCTCAGGCAGTAAAGCGTTTGGGTTGTTCAGCAGTGTGTGCTTCATTTGCCAGAAGATACCATTTCCCCATTTCTCAAGGGTTTGAGTAATGCTGTTGATGCCTTCTATGTTGACCTTGTCAGCTAGGTTAGCAGGACATCCATGGAAGAGAGGAAAATACATGTGACAGAACAAGAAAACATGAGAGAGTGATCTGAGTTGGATTCCCCTCCCCATCAGTCAAACTGAGTCGCAGTGAAATGCCAAATATTAAACATGCAGAGGATCTAAATTTGAAAACAGGTAACCCTCCCTCACAGTGTAATTCTCACCCTCTAGAAGATGCCCAAGTATTCTGCTGACACTGGATAGCCCAGATGATTATTTCTAAAAACACTTTTCTCTCAAAAAATCTCAGCAGCTACCCAGGCATCAAGACAAAGCACTCATGGATGGGCATTGTTTGCCTCATTCCAAGGGAAAAATAGGTGAAACTTCAGCTCTGAGTTACTGAACATCTCCCAGGCTGACCCACTGCTACTATCTCCTACCGCCTTCTCTGTAGTCCCATTTCTGATGCTGGCCCAGAAAGTCCTCCTGGGATTCAGTGCAGGGCAGGAATATGAAGAACAGGAGAAGTGGAAGAGCCACCGCCATGGCTTTTTGTAGGATCTTGACCTCCCCCTACTCTGTGAAGACAAAAAATTCTTGCTAAGTGCTTCCACTCTATAACCTAGATTTTCATAATAACTTCTATGTCCTAGGTTTTGGGGTTTTTTTCCAGGTTCTCAGTTTCNTTTCTCCACCTCCCACCTATCACCTCAATAACAAATTTCTCTCTGAAGATGTTTTTCTTTAAACTGTTGTTCAGGTTGCTCAGCCTAGCTTTTACAGAAGCACAGAGACTTCTTTTTCACAAGTACAGACCTCCTTACTTCATGGTTTTGTTTTGTGCTGGGTTTTTTTTTGGGGGGGAGTGTTGTTTGGTTNAATTACAGAGAATTACTTTCAGTAAGGAGACATCAAACACAATTCTACATCATTCTAGTACCTAATATTCTAAATTGGCATGTGGAATTTGAAGATGAATTCAATCAAGCATGATGGGCAGCCAAAACAAATTCAGTGAAGTTTTATGTA
>VWYK01099071.1:11936-25041 GCA_013399775.1 Semnornis frantzii
CCCTGCCCCAATGCTGAGAGCCCCCCGAAGGGTACCTCCCTGCACCCTGGAGCGCTGCCTGTGGGGAGGAATGGGGGGAAATTGGAAGAGCAATAGGTGCCCCCTTGCCCTGGGCACTGCACGGGGATGCTGAGGTAGAACTAACTCCTTCTGAGGAGCCCTCCCCCCCACCCCGACATCTTGCTACTCCCCGATTTTTTGGGGGTTGGGGGGTATGTGTTGCAAAACCTGTGGTTCATCTGAGCTCCCAGCCAAGCTCCCCCCGTAGCCTCGGGTGCCTTCCTTTGCAGAGCATGGTATCATCACCTCCTGTAGCTCCCAGCCAGGAGATGCAGCTTTTAAAAGCAGCTTTTCTCTGTTTGTGAGGAGAAAGGAGGGGAAAAAAAAAAAAAAAAAAAAGATGTTATCCTCTCAATTTCCCATACAAATGTTGCAGCAGCCCTGTAAGCAACGAGCAGTGTCAGTTGCAGGAGCACAGCCCAGGCGCTCACCTTGCCTAAGAAGCAGCAAAAAGGCAGATGAGGTCCTTCTCGTGATTAATTAGTGGTTCATTAAACCAAAGAAAAGGGGATCCCCTTTAAAACGAGATGGTGAAGTCCAAAGGAAGGGGCAGGAGTCTCATTGGTGGTGTTCAGGTGTTTTCCTGGCGTGTTTTAAAGTTACCAGAGGAGCATCTTCTGGCAGATTCTGATGGAAAAGGGCTGCTTGGGGTGGGGGTGAAACTGCTCCTTTTACAGTATGCGTGTCTGTCTTTGTGGCTTTCTTGAGCAAGCAGGGGGAAGAGGAGAGGGCTTTGGGTACCCCCGGAGCTCGTTTTGCTTTCCCAGCTCTTAGCAGAGAGGAGAGGATGATTTTTTGGCTCAGCTTGCAGTGACAGTATGGAAATGTGGAGTAGGATAGTACTGACAGTCCGAGTGCTTTGTGTAGAAGTCCTAACACGTGGAAGCTCTGAAGCTTCCTTCTGTACACTCTGGTGTCAGAAGCGCTCCGGGTGTTTTATTTTTTTGCAGGCAGCAGAGTGTGGGTTCTCCAAGAAGAAAGATTTCCTTTCGTGTGGGCTGGAGCTGTCTACAGAATTATATTTTTAGTGCTCGCTTATCCAATTTCCACATGCTGACCCCCTCTATCAGAAAGGAAACATTAAAAACGGATCTGAAAAACCTCAAGAACTTTCATCAAGGCTTGACTTTGAAAAATAAACACATGGCTGTGGGGTGGCATCGGCTGGAATTTATGGTGGCTATGCAGAAAAGCTCATTTATCAAAGATGCTCTCGAAGCCTTGAGGAGCAGATGGTGGTGGGGTAGACCCGCTCGCTGGAAAGGGTGCCTGAGCCAGGAGAACAGACCTAGGCAGAGGAAGAGCTATGGGCAGTTGGAGCATAGCACAGTCCTCGGTGGAGGGGATTTAATTACCCAGGGGTTTGGTCATGATCTTGCAGCTCTTGTTCATTGGAGGTGCTCCCTGCGGGCTGTTTGTGTAATCATCATGTTTTAACATTTGCTACAGGAGCTCTGCCGTTAATTGCTGCAGTTTGTTTGTTCTGGTATTTGATGTACTGAATGTAAACTCTTTTTTTTTTTTTTTTTAAATTTTTTTTAGCCCAGTGGAGGCTGAGGTACAGTGAATTCTTTGTACGGGATTATTCCTTTGAGACTTAATCTTGCTGCCTTTGCTTGTATGAGTAATTTTTACTACCACACGGAGTCCCAGTGTGATGGCAGAGGTGTGGTGTCAGCCTGCTGCTAACCAGTTACCAGCTGGTTATAAATACTCATATATATATATATATACATATGTCCCTCTCTATGGGTTTGCTGCAGCCTTCGATGAGGTTTCAGTGCTGGGGCCAGATGTTCGCCAGGGGTTCTGAGCCCTTATCTGTGGCATCAGAGGCTTGGGTTTCACGTGCGTTGCTGTTTCCCAGCAGGCAGACTAAACAGCATCATTACAAGGTATAAACACTTGGGTTTGCTTTCAGCGCCTGCAGGAAGCCGGCGCGGGCAGCGACCGCCCCGGCCAAAGCAATGAGGAGCTCCTGGCTCCTTGCAGCAACGTGGGCTTGCATCAGCCTTCATGCTGATGGTCAGTGCTGCTGTCCCTGGAGCACAGAGTGGAGCCGTCACGAGGATGCCACCCCGGGAGTGCGGCAGGGTGACTGTGGGGGTCTTTGGGCACGAGTGGGCTTTTCCTCCTGGAAACAAAAGAGCGACTCCAGTAACTGCTGCTCGTTACGGCGTGAGCGTGGATCGATGGGGCTGAGCTGTGGCTACAGCAGCGGAATGATGCTTCTGGAGCAGCTGCTGTGGGACTTGCAGGGCAGCAGCTCGTGGGGTATGGGCTGGGTAGGTGACAGCCCTGTCACCTCCTAGGGTGTTGCAAGTGCCCACACTGCTGTCTGTTCGCTCAGGTGGAATAACTATGGGGCTCTCGCAGAGTACAAAAGGCAGTGGTCCTGCCCGGGGGCTGCTCTCACAACCCCCCATCGGAGTGGGTTCACTTGGTAAGGAGGACACCTCCGTGCGTGCTCATACGTGGGTTGGCTATCGAGGGGGCTGTGTGCCCAGAGCAGCTTTCGCCGATCCACGTTTAAGAGCCCTCCCTTTGCACGGGGACAAAAGGAGGGAGGGGGCAGCCCACGATACTGACATTGACTTGCCAGCGCAGGGATCTCAGCTCCAGCCCTGAACAAGGCCATTGAAGCTGCTTAGTTCAATAGCAGGTGAGCACAGAGCTCCACTGCCACCCCCCCACCCGAAAAAGGGCTGGAGAAAACCCCTCAGGAATAGGGACTAAGGCAGGCAAGTGAAGGGAGGAAAAAAACCCAGAAACTGTCTGGATTTAAAAAAGAAATTCTCTGTATTGGTGGGTGATGCTGTGAGCCTGGCTGGTTCCCTCTGATCCTTTGTTAGTCTGGCGCTGATTGAGCTGCCTGTTGGAATGTCATTATGCTGTCACTCACCCCAGGAACATTTATTTCATATGTTTTAATCTCCCTACCGCTGGAGCACCGATGCCAATGTCACTCGAGCGAAGCCAAGCTAATGTCATTAGATTACACCCGATCCAGGGGAAGATGAAAGATGATTCAAAGTTACTCCATCAGGTTGGGAGTTGAAGTGTTGCTCCTCCCAGATGCTCCCAGAGCTGGGGAGTTCTGTCTCCTAATTAATGTCCTCTTGGGATTTTTTCCAAGGCTTCCCCTTTCTTTCTAATCTTAGGCAACCACTGACATTCCTGTATCAAAGGGAATGTCTCATTTGCTGAAGAGGGCTGGGGTGGAGGAAGAGAAGGTTTGTTTGGGGAGGGGATTGTGATGGTTTGGGAGTNGGGGCTCCCAACCACCCTTCCACCTTCTCCCCACCCCTATACCTTACTCCAAGGTTTGCCTTACACACAAGGTGAGTTTGGAGGATCGGCCAAGGGGGTTAGAAGGAAAGTGGTTAGTGAGGTTGCTCAGCAGAGAGAAGGCCAGAAGCTGCTAGACAGTCCAAGAGTGTCTGTGCCCAAGTGGCTTATTTTTGTTTGGTATTCCTTTCTTTTACATCTCAGCAAGCCTATGAGTGAAGCAGACATCACCATTGTTTCCTTTTCACAGCCTATAATATAATTTTCTCCATTAAAATATTCCAATTAGCCTCAAACCAGCACAAGGATGAGCTTACAGCAGCTGTTAGCAGCTGCATCCCACCTTTTCCCATCCTCTGTGCCTCCTATCATGGTGAAATCAGAGCCCTGGGGGTGGAGGAGTTGGGCTGCTCCTGGAGGTCCTCAGGGTTTTGTGGTCACTCCAATTCAGCAGCACAGTCTGGGAGTGGTTTGCAAGTGTGGAAATGAGAATGAGAACATAGACATGGAGGGCAGGAGTGCGTGAATGATGCCAGAGGAGACTTCAGTGAAGTGAAAACAATTCATGGGAGGTGGAACAGGACCAAATGGCCATCAGGAAGAAAGGCCTCATCACAAAAATCCCTGTGGGAAGGGGATGCTGTAGCAACAGTTGGTTTAAAGTGATCTTCTCCCCCACCTTTCTGCAGCTTCTTAGCCTTGGACTGTGCTCTGAATGTGCCCAGCTCAGAACATGAGTTGTGATGTTGGGCATGGAGTTTGAACCAGTTTGGGTTTTCTGCTCCCTGCTGTGTGCATGCCTGGAAGATCTTGGTTTAGCCACACCTGCTCCTCATCCTGGGAACATTTTGTCTCCCAAACACATCTGAATTACTAATAACATCAAGCCCAGCCTGCAGCAGTTTCTCTGGAAATTGCAGCCTTGGACAACCAGACGTTGAAGAGGATCAAGGTCCTTGTTTATTTATTAGCTGTGTAATCAGACACCTCCCCACACTGAGCTCCTGGTGCCAGGTGCTGTATAAAAAGGGGACAAAAGATGATCTTGGCCCCAAAGCACAGGTAGCTCACTGTAAACAACAGGTGGAGGGAGGGTGAGACAGGTACAAAGATGGTAGAGAGGGGTGGTTGGTTGGGCAGCCTGGATCTCCTGGTCAAGGATTCATTGGAGATGGAGGATGAGGTGGATCTGTGGGTGACTGAAGGGGCCTCTCCTGGAAGGGATGGACAATGAGGGGAAGAGGCTGGCTGGAAATGGTGATGGGATCAGTACTGAGGTCGTTGAGTCTGTTATAAAGAGTCAGCAACCAGTTCTGGTGCTCATGTGCTTTGCTGCTGCCTTTGTGCATGATCTGAGCTTGGATACTGCAAGGTGTTTCAGTAAAGAGTTGAAAGAGTGTGAAGGCTGTCACCCCACTGCTGGGGAGATGTCTTGCTGTGCCTCAGTTTGCCCATCTGTAATGTGGGAGTGAAGTCACTGTCCCTGTGCTGCAGGGGTGGACAGCAGGGTTGTGATGTGACAGCACAGAGATGAGATGCTACACGGAGTCCCAGCTTGGGCTGTGGGTTAAATAACAACCAAACTGGATGAAATCCAGCACCAAGGCTGCTGGCAGAGGTCTTGCAGCCTTGACACAGCTTTGGCTGCTGTCCTCTTGTGGTGGAGTGGAGCTGTGCCCTCTGGTGTGCACACTGGATGGATGGCATCACCCACACACCCCCAGCAAGGTCTAACCATGAAGATGTGGGGCTGGGCTCTTTCCTTACTCACTCCTTAAGTGAACCCCAAAGGGTTCTTATTTTTAGTGGGTCTTTCAAGCATTTTGTCTCCATACATGCCACGTCAGTGGGGAGATTCCTATCCAGGGTTTGTGTCCATTCCTGATAATGGGCTGAGCCCCTGACTCAACATACAAGGAGACATTGACCCCATCCCCGTTAGAAGGCATCAAAAAAAGTACTTGAATTTTTATTAGACTCTTCTCTTTAGGCTGTCAGGTACTGATAGGACTGGGGGGAATGGGACAAAGCTAGAAATGAGTAGATTCAGGTTGGCTGTTAGGAAGAAGTTGTTCAGCATGAGGCTGGTGAAAACCCTGGAAGGGGTCACCCAGGGAGGTGATGGAAGCCTCATCCCTGGAGGTGTTGAAGGCCAGGCTGGATGAGGCTGTGGCCAGCCTGATCTAGTGTGAGGTGTCCCTGCCCATGGCAGGGGGGTTGGAAATGGATGATCCTTGTGGTCCCTTCCAACCATGACTGATTCTATGATTCTTTGGCAGACACTGTGGTCTGCTTGGGCATACACCAGAGAGGTTCAGAAGTCAATAGACCTCATCCTCCTCCTCAGTACTGCTTCATGCTCTTGGGGCACAGGAGCTGGAGGGGGGATCATCACTTTCCTCATCCACCCTGTGGCTTTGCTTGGGCCAGGGAATTTGGGAACCAGAGCTCAGGAACTGGGGCTCCCCTGCCTGTTGCTGCTGAGCAATCATGAAAATATGGCCTTGACTGTCCAAGATCTTGTCAGTGACATCCATGGAGCTGGGTCTTGTGGAAAGCAGCAGGAAGCTCCAGCTGCCCCAGGGTGAGAGCCCATTTATGGCAAAAACTGTGATACTCTTTCAGGAGCAGCAGATTCACCCTGCTGAATCCACTTGTCCTCCTTTAAGGTCAGACCTTGCAAATCCCCACTTATGCATGTAACCTGCCCTCCTGTCCTCAGCTCTGTCAGCTTCAGGGGGTGCTCCTGGGAGTGATCACATTGAGTCTGGGGTCCAGGACTGTGTTCTGGCCACCCCATCAGCACCGCTATGCCTGTTCACCACAGCCAAGCTAGGATTTCATCCTGACCTTTTGAAGTCTATAATAAGAGCAGCTAGATCTGGGGAGGGGGAAGGGACCTGGTGCCTTTCCAAAGAGTTCAGAGCAAACAACAAGTGATCAGAAAGCCTGAGAATAACCCCCCCATCCCCCCTCCCTGACGCAGGCATTAAACCTCCTGAGCTGCTAATTATGCTTTTCCCTTGGAGAATATGGAGGTAACCCAAACTGCTTTTGCAGAGACAGAAGAGGGGGGAGCAGGGGTGACTGTTGGGGCCATAAATCTTTGCAAATTCTCATTAGGTGCAGGTATTCTAGAAGGGAAGTGGATTAGGTTGCAGTTAAAGTTGCTGGGGTTGGGTGTTTGGGTCTTACCCTGTTACAAAGTGGGTCAGTGGGGCTCTTCACGTAAGGTCTGTGGGAGCAAGACCATCCTGAGGGCTGTGACAGTGTCCAGTGTCTCTTCCTGTCTCCTGCATAAGCCATCTCCTGGGAAATTCAGTTGTTCATGCTTTGGAGTTAAACATGTTAACCTCCTGAGCCGTGCCATTCCCTGGGGACCCGCGAGCAGGACGGTGCCCGCAGCCAGAATATAAATGGAGTTGCTGGAGGAAGTGAATTATTCTTGGTGTTTCTTTCATTGGATGATGTGATTCTGCAGGAGGAAATCTCTCAGCAAAAGAAATAGCTGGTTCCTTTCATGCATGGCAAGACCCATCCTTCTTGCTTCCTGGAAGTGAGGAGATTCATAACGTGCTCTTTCTGTTGCAACACCATCTGTTGCAGAGATATAAAGATCTCTACTCAAACTCCCTCAGGCTTGAGGCTGCTGCTGAGTATGTCTCTGGTGGGAGCTAGAGGAGAAACTTCCCATCTTTGTCCCAGGGGAGCTTTGGAAATCTCTTGTGGTTGTTTTCTCTGCTGTCAAGCAGCCGTACCCAAGCATCGCATCGGAAGATCTCACCTGGGCAACTCCAGGCATCTGGACACCTTCTGTGCACAAAGAGATGCAGGTTCTGAATGTCAGCACAGGAACTTCATCAGCATCCTACCTAACTCCTGGCTGTGAGCAGGAGATGGAGCAGCAGCCCTTGCTGTGATGGTTTGAGAGTTACCTGACACCCCCCCACTCTATGAAAGTCACCCAGACTAGACTCAGCCAGCTGGAAGTTAAGGACTGAAGCTCTGTTTACAGCTCAGCACAATGTACAAGCAGAGATATACACAATAGACAGGAATAGTTACAGACATAGACAAGGTAAAGGTAATACAGAAACACAATTCCCCTCCCAGAAATCAGAGTCCCCAGCAGGGGCTCCTGACCACCCTTCCACCTTCTTTCCACCGCTCTACCTTATCCCAGGGTCTGCCTTGGGCACAAAGATGGGCAAGGGGGGGTTAGAAGCAGAGTGATTAGTTGGGTTACACAGCAGAAGCCCAGAAGACAAACCAGCTCCCAGAGAGAGAGATTCTGTCTTATCTATGTTTATGTCCTTGTTTTCATACATCTCAGCAGCAAGCCTAAGAGTGAAGCAGACATCATCAGTGTCTGCTTTTCACAGCCTATCATCTAATTTTTTTCATTAAAATATTCCCCTTAGCCTCAAACCAGCACACTTGCCCCAGCCAGTGACTGGAAGCTGGGATCATAGAATCATAGAACTGTTTGGGTTAGAAGAGATCTTTAAGGCTATCAAACCCAACTGCTCACCTAGAGCTCACCACCCCACAACTACTGCTAAGCTGCTAGCACTAAACCGCATCCCTCAATACCACATCCAGGTGGCTTTTAGATGCCTCCAGGGATGGTGACTCCACCACCTCCCCGGGCAGCCTGTCCCAGTGCCTGAGAACCCTTTCTCTGAAGAAATTTTTCCTGTTGTCCAACCTGAACCTCCCCTGGCACAACTTGAGTCTGCTTCTTCTTGTCCTGTCACTTGTTGCGTGTGAGAAGAGACCAATCCTCATCTTACTCCAACCTCTTTTCAAGGAGTTGCAGTGTAATGAGGCCTCCCCTCAGCCTCCTCTTCTGAAGACTAAGCTACCCCAGTTCCCTCAGTTGCTCCTCCCAAGACTTGTGTTCAAGGCCCTTCATAACTCTTCTCTGGACCTGCTCCAGAACCTCAAAGTCCTTTTCATAGCGAGGGCCCCAAAACTGAACCCAGCATTCGAGGTGTGGATGTGAGGAGCTGGCTCAGCTCTGACCACAACTGTTTCACTTTCCAGTGGTGAGAGGTGTCCAGGTTCAAACAGAACATCCAGATGGGAAGCTGAGTAGTTATTTATCTCTTTATTTCTCTCTCTCTAGCAAGATCTTTTTTCTGCTGAAAATTTCAGACAGGCTGATTTGTTCTGACATCGCCTGGTGATACGCGGCTGCCTCCCGCAGCCTCTGCTCTCTGGGGAAGCCTTTTATGGGGAAAATATCAAATCCAATTGTTTTGACTCCTGTGTTTATCTGCTGCTTTGGGTCTGTTGGTGTTCCTGTGTGCATCTCGGGGCTCTCAAGTCTTGCCTTTTGCCGCCATTGACGTTTCATTGCTGCACTCCCAGCGCCACATTCTAATGCTGAGCAGCCAACAGCAGCCTCTTTCAGTGTTATTAAAACACTTCTGGATTGTTTGGAAAACCCTTTTTTGGGGGGAGAAATTCTCAAGTGTTGACATCTTCCAGCTCAGAGTAAAACAAGTGAGGGAACGTGTGGGGAAAGCTCTGTGTCCTAACCCCTCCAGCACAGGGTTAGTAAGTGAAAGGAGGGAGAGGCAATGCGGTGGGCAGGGAGCATAAGGAGGTATCCTGACTCCACAGAGATGCCCAAAAAGCATGCTCCAGGATCAGCAATTCCACAATACTGCTGTGGTGTGCTCTGAGTTTCTATGAAGCTGGAGATACCATCTTCTCCACTTTGCATCTGGACTTTATTTGCTCCAGCATCCTTCCTCAGCTGGAAATTTGCTGCTTAAATCCCTTTGGTCTCAAACATTGCAGGACTCTGGGTTATTGTGCTAGTTTGAGGCTAATTGGAATATTTTAATGGCGAAAATGAGATGATAGGCTGTGAAAAGAAAACAATGATGATGTCTACTTCACTCTTAAACTTGCTGAGATGTTTAAAAGTAAGAACACAAAACATAGATGCAGGCTTGCATCTCACTCTGGGCCTGTCTAGCCCCAGGCTTGCAGACACTCTGGGGCTGGCTAGCTTCTTGCTTTCTCCTCTCTGCTGAGTAACCTCACTCACCACTTTCCTTCTGACACCCCTTGCTGATCCTCCAAACTGACCTTGTGTGTAAGCCAAACCTTGGGGTAAGGTATAGGGGTGGGGACAAGGTGGAAGGCTGGTTGGGAGCCCCTCCTGGGGACTCTGATTTCTGGGAGGGGAGCTGTGTTTCTGTATTACCTTTACCTTGTATATTTCTGTAAATATTCCTGTCTATTGTGTAAATATCTGCTTGTATATTGTGCTGAGCTGTAAATAGAGCTTCATTTCTTAACTTCCATCCTGCTGAGTCTAGTCTGAGTGATTTTGCAAAGTGTGGGGAGGCAGGGAACTCCCAAACCACCACAGTTGTGCCTCGCCAAGTTTTGCTTGAAACCTAAATAAAGAAATAATTTAATAGAAGGAAAGGAGTGTTTGAGAGGACCTTGGGTGATGCAGTGCAGCAAGACACAGCTTTCCCTTGCTCCTGCTGGCCCTGTGCCCATGGGTGGGAGCAGCAGTCAGTTACCCTGGGTGCAATTACTATTATGCCATTAGGATACTGGGATTTGCATAGGCAAAACTGGTGACAGCAGGAGGAGGGTGCATGATGTGCCAAAGCCAGAAGCAGGGGAGATCATCCTCCTCTGGGACACAAACACTGGGGCAGTGGCCTCAGCCGTGGTGTTCCTTGCTTTTCAAAACCCTGCTGTTAGGAGGTGTTGGCAGAGCTGTGGCACAGCTGTGCCTCCCAGGTTTGGCAGCTGGTCCCTGGGTTAGTGCAGTGTTATGGCCAGCAGCAGCACTGGGAGGATGCTCTGCCCTGCTGGTGGGGAAACAGGCAGAAAGGCAGCCAGAGTTTCTGGTAGAGCAAGGATTTAGCACATGAGACCTCTCCAGTTTAAGAGGGACAGGGATCTGATGGAGAAGGTCCAGCAGAGAGCTACAAGGGTGATGAGGGGACTGGAGCACCGCCTGGTGAGGAGAGGCTGAGGGACCTGGGACTGCTTAGTTTGGAGAAGACTGAGAGGGGATTTAATCAATGTTTATCAATATCTGAGGGCTGGGGGTCAGAAGAGGGGGGGACAGGCTCTACTCACTGCTCCCTGCACTAGAACAAGGAGCAATGGATGGAAGCTGCAGCACAGGAGGTTCCAGGTCAACACAAGGGGGAACTTCTTGACTGGAAGGGTCCCAGAGCCCTGGCACAGGCTGCCCAGAGAGTTTGTGGAGTCTCCTTCTCTGGAGACTTTCAGGATCTATATGGCTATGTTCCTGTGTGCCCTGAGATGGATTGTCTGGTCCTGCTCTGGCAGGGGGCTTGGACTGGATGATCTCTTTGGGTCCCTTCCAACCCCTATCATCCTGTGAGCTGTGATCTAGGTTCATGCTGCTGTTCTCTGACTGTGACATGAATGGAGGTTAGGTGAGACAAGCAGCAGTGATGGGTGTTTAGCTTCCCTCTGCATCAGCTGCATCCATCCTCTGGTGCTGCTCTGCTCCTCAACCTGCTCCTTGTGCTGAAGGTCATGGAAAGTTCCCCTGACTCCTCTTACAAGGGCTGAGGGTGCTAATCCCCGTGTCCGGGCTAACTTCCAGCTCAGGTAATTCTAGTCTCTGCCCCTAAAAATTAATTCTGCAGTTTCAGCTGGCACCAGGCCTCTTTGTTCCCCATCCACAGACCTACTGGGCACCGTGCTACTGGCACAGACCCACCATGGGGCTCAGTCTGCTGGTGGCTTGGAAGTGGTTCTCATTTTGGTCTGCCAGATGATGTGAGTTTTTGATTGTGCAAAAGCTGTGTGTCACAGCGAGGGCTAAAGCTGGTGGTGTGCAGTATCCCTTCCCTCCTGCACTGCTGAACTGGTTTACAAGGGTTTGTATTTGTGCAGCATCCACAGAATCTCAGCTTAGTGGAGATTTGAATGGACCCCTGGGGATGATCCTGTCCAACCCCTCTGCTAAGGCAGGGGCACTCACAGCAGCTTACCCAGGATCACAATGTCCAGGTGGGTTTGGAATCTCTCCAAAGGAGACTCCACAACCTCTCTGGGCATCCTGTGCCAAGGCTCCAGCATCTTCACACCCAAATATCTCCTCATGTTCAGATGTTGCAGTTTGTGCCTGTTGCCCCTTGTCCTGTTGCTGGGCACCACTGCCAAGAGTCTGGCCCCATTCTCTTGCCCCCCACCCTTTAAGCTGCTGCTGAGCATTGATCAGGTGCCTCTGGGGCTGCTCTTCTCCAGGCTCAACAGCCTCAGGGTTCTCAGTCTTTGCTCCTCACAGAGATACCCTTCAGTATTTCTGTAGCCTCCCTTGGACTCTCTCCAGTAGTTCCCTGTCTCTCTTGGACTGGGGAGCCCAGAACTGGACTCACAACTCCAGCTGTGGCCTCACTAGGGCAGAGCAGAGGAGCAGAAGAACCTCCCTCTGCCTGCTGCCAGACTCTTTGCAATGCACCCAGCAGAGAAGCTGGGCTTAGGACTCCAGAGCTGCCTTCACAAGGAGTCATGATGCTGCCCTTCCTGCTTGGTGCTGGCTCTCCACCCTCCCTTCCAGCAGCAGCAAATCACTGGAAGAGCCTGAGAAAGAAGGAATTTAGTAGGACACACAAGCAGTTATCCTGGGAGGCTCGGAAGGGGCCAGGATAGGGGAAGTGCCTCCCAGCCTGACCCAGATGCAGCCACAGCATTTAATTGAGTTTGACCAGCGCCAGTGCCAGGGGTCAGGGTCAGCCCCAGCAGCAAAGCTCACTGAGGCACCAGAGCAGCTTCAGTTGACACTTGGACAGGTTGAACTCTGCCCTGCCCACACGGGGGGTCACAGCCCTCTGTCACATCCTGGGGACCCCCTGCCTCTGTGGCACACTGTGCCCTGCTCAGAGAGCCGAGCCCCGAGCTGGGGGTCTGCGAGGGACTGAGCCTGGAGTTCCACAGGCTTCATCTGCTCCTTGCTTCCTAATCGCACTTGAGTTGTTTGGCCAAGTGATAGCAAACTGATGGGTTGCAGCTGATGTAGGGACATGTCCCCGTTTCTGGTGCACCCACCTCTGCAGCTTGGCTGTGCAGGGGTCTTTACCACAGCATTCATGGAGTCATAGAACTGCTGAGGTTGGAAGAGACCTTTGAGATCATCAAGTCCAACCTCTCACACACCACTACTGCTAAGCCACTAAACCACATACCTCAGCACCCTATCCACTCATCTTTTTAATCCCTTTAGGGGTGGGGACTCCACCACCTCCCCATGCAGCCTGTTCCAGTGCCTGAGAACCTTTTAATAGCCCTTCCACCCTGCCTGCTCCAAAACAAGTGGGTGGAAGAAATTGGTGCTTCCCCATCACTACCTGCCTGCTGGGCTGTGTGGTGGGGCACCAGCTCAGCTGCCTAGCTGCCAGATCTGGGTACCAGCACTGCAGGCAGTTTCCTGCAATAGATAAAAGTGCTGTGTCCAGTGTCCTGTGTCTACTTAAGAAAGATGTTGAGGTGCTGGAAGGTGTCGAGAGAAGAGCAGCAAGGCTGGGGAGGGGCCTGGAGCACAGCCCTGTGAGGAGAGGCTCAGGGAGCTGGGGGTGTGCAGCCTGCACAAGAGGAGGCTCAGGGCAGAGCTCATTGCTCTCTGCAGCTACCTGAAGGGAGGTTGTAACCAGCTGGGGTTGGGCTCTTCTCCCAGGCAATCAGCAACAGAACAAGAGGACATAGCCTCAAACTGTGGTAGGCCAGGTTCAGGCTGGATGTT
>VWYK01099080.1:0-49346 GCA_013399775.1 Semnornis frantzii
ACAACCTCCCTTCAGGTAGTTTATGAGGTGTTGCACTTTGGGAAGTCTAGGATTCGAGTTTAGAAGTCGAGCAAGGAGGATTTCTCTCTGTTGTATAAACAGTGACAAGTGAGGCAGTGGGGAGTTACATTGGGAAAACAGTATTCATAAGTCAATAATTAGCTGACAGAAAAAGTGATTATTTTGTTTGCTAGAATAAGAACCAGTCTGTTGATTGAGTGCCTGTTTTAAAGGTCTCCAAATGATGTAGGATCTTTGCTTCAGACTTAGTTTTTGGTTTAGTTATGAATTGATTATTTCATGTTTTGTACAAGTTCTCTCCTAAACACCTATCAGAGCTAGGGGGCATCTTGGATTTGAAGTCCAAACTGTCTTTGCTGTGACTTCACATCTCAGCTGTAAATTACTTGAGAAGGTCAACATTGAATTTACCAAGAGAGATAACCATTGCTGTGTTTATTAGAAACTGCTGGGCACAGTGTTTGACTGTGGTACTACAACAGAGGAATCTAGAGCTAATTAGAACCAAGATATTAACTTCAAATGAGAAAAAAAATGGGTATTTATAAATTGTGGGGAAATATGGGTTACATCAGGGTAATGGCCGAAGACTAGCAGCATGTAGAACTAGTCTGTCCCCAAGAATGTTCCTTGATACTTGTGTAAGCTTTAGAAAGAAAGTAGAAATGAGACTAAACTGCACACCACATTCAGCTGCAAGAAATTCAGCTATAAGATGACAATGGTACCTATATGGCAATGGCATTTCCCATATCTTGGTGAGTATAGCCTCTCAACCATCTAACTGCAGCCCAGAATCATTGCAGACTTCCAAAGGGACAGCTCCATAAGCAAAATACTGTATTTTAGTCCAGAAGCCAGACCAGGCTTCTTTGCTCTCACCTGCAGAAGTGCAAAAATACCAGGTTAGTTCAGTTTTCTCTAGGGTCTTGAAGACATCTGTAAGGCTTTTACTAAGAAAGAAACATCGGACTTCGGTAGCACTTCCATGCTGAGGTCCCTTTTACTACTTAGGTGATGTCTCTCCCACTTTGCAGCCTATGCAAGCCCTTTATCAATGTAAATCAAGCCGTGAGAGCTTATGGCAAGGGGCTGGTGTAGGCAGATGAGCCCTTCCAGCAGCAGCACACAGCTAGAGCACATCAGGCATAGGTGAAACAGCACCCTGCTATTACTCATGTGGATCAAAAACACGGATTGGTGGTGAATTGTTGTGAAATAGGTAACAGGTGGACTCTAGAGTATATTTACTCACTGATATATTTTAAAAAATAAAAATTGCGACCTCACCATGCTTGGAATTGGCTGCATGGAGATTGAAACTAAGCTCAATGCGAGATCTCATTTATGGTGCTTATTTAAGAATGAAATTCCTAAGTTAGGAGTAGAGTGCAGTGTGGCTTTACTGTGTGAACTCTTAAAACGGGGTAAGCGTGGTATACATGAATATTTTAAATAAATAAATAAAACAAAACACTGACACCAGAAGCTTGATTAAGTCTATGTGCTCCATACTTTCAAAAGTTAGCATCTATGACATCAGATAGGTATTTATTGAGAGAACACCGGATACTTCTGTGCCTCCAGGAGCAACATCTCGTTCAAAACCACAGAAATGATTGAACTTTGCAACAGAATATTTGCAAGGGAGTGTATTTACATTAGCTAGGCTTACCTGGAATGCTTTTTTATCATTCACACTGAAATGAAGTTCTGCAATGCTCCATGTATATGTGCCTGCACATGTCTGCTATGCTACAACACCTGAGGAGTAAGTGTGGAGAGCTTCATCTTAAATACAGCAAGCTAAAAGCAACTGAAAAATTAAATTTACTGTATATAAAATTGGGCAGTCTTACCAATGGGTTCTTTGCCTTCACTGTCTTAAATAGTAGCTGTTTTATTAGTTATTCCAAAGATAAAACCATTTAACACTTCTGTTGCTATTGAAATTCAAGCATTTGTGAGGCTAAATCTTGTAATAATAAAAAGGCAAAAAAAAGCAGTTGAGGAAAAAAATGGCAAATGCCAAACATCAGCTATTATGAGGTCCCTCAGGTCAGATCCAAAGGCTCATCTATGAGTCGCATGCAACTTCAGAAAGTACTGCAAGTTGAGTCCCTGCTGCTGCTGAGCAACTCAGCAGAGTTGCTTAGGTGGCAAGGGAAATAGTCTGTGTATTAAATATGTATAGTTAGAGATTTTATGTAGAACATTCCCTTTTTATTTGAAGCTTTTCCATGTACTTGCTGTTTAACCTGTTCTCTTCATTTCTCTTGGCATAAAGTTCGTGGCTGTCACCATGTTTGTCAGGTCTCACCAAACATGAAGCAGTTTAAGCCTAATTCAAACTGTTTGCTAAACATGACCTAAGAACAGTTACTCTAAAGCTGGTTTATCTCCGGTTTGTGCTGCTGAAGCTTTATTGTATAAATTATCTTTAATGTCGGTACACACATTGTCTACCATCAAGGGGGATACAAAACCAGTGTGGTTAAATATGAGGACAGGTTAGGCTTTGAGGGTGGGAAGCTGATCCTCATGTTACCTTTTCCCCAGGCTTAGCTCAGATGGGATGTTAGGAGAAGGTTGCGTCGCATGTGGCAGTGGTGGTCACTAGTGTGTCAGTAGTGACCACTAGTGATGGTGGAAGTTGTGTTCCTTCACCGTCCTGCATTGTTTGTGACCATTGTAGCCTTTGGAGGTTGTCTGGATGGCAGATGGCTTTGTTTGAGCTCGTGGTGCAGCAGAGAAGAGAGTGCCTAAACCCAGCGGTGCCGATGCTGAACAGTACTTAAAAAAAAAGGCAGTGCCTTGCCGTGCTACTGGTGGCTTTGCTGGCCAGTGACACTAGGCACAGAAGCAGCAGCATGCCTTTGCTTTGGTCGTGGCTACAGAACCTGCGGGGCTCCATAACAGTAACTGTGACCAACTTTCTCTCTTTTGTGATGTTTTTCCTTTTTTTTCCTTTGTTTAAGACTGAGCTTTGTTTCTGGCTCTGCAGGAAGCTGGTAGCCTATGGCAAGGGACTGGGGAGATAAGACTTCAGTAAGATAACTAAATGAAAAGGGCAGCAGTGAAAAGATGGTGCTGGCTTTTGACTGGACTGAAACTTGATATACACATCAACCCAAATGCAGTTTCCCCACGGCTCTGGAATATTACCCGTCTGTCAGAGGCAAGGCGCTTGCTGCTGGATTGTCAGATGTGCAGGTGCTGATGGGGGAGCCAGCAGCAAACCCCTGAAAGAGGAGAGTGACCGGAAGGAATAAGACCACCATCACTTCAGCTTTTAAAATAATTAAATGACAGGCTAAAATGTGTCGAGATGAACACAGGTGACAAATCTCAGCCTTTAGAATGTAGGAATTAGAGCGAGATTAAATGCTTTACTGTGCCTATTAACTAGATTGTGCAGACAGTGCATAGTCCCGTCGCCGGAGCATTTTTGCGTGTGTGAGTCTGCAGAGATGTATGGTAGTGAGAAGAAGCCATCTCTTAATAATTGGTAAGCCTCAAAAGGTACAGATGGGATAAGCTTCAAAACGTCTTCGTGCTGAACAGATTATTATGTCATGGCCTAGAAATCTCTCTGCTAACTTTTCTTTTTCCCAAAAAGATTTAAATGTTCCTGGCTTCGCCCAGGTCAAAATTTCTCAGTGATATTTCTGTTGTAATTTCATTTCTCCACAGCACCAACCAGGCTGGGAAAACCAAGGTGCATGTACAATTAAATCACAACCTCAATCAGCACTTTTAAGACTTTTCTGCAAGTGGAAAGAATAGGATTGTGATACTGTGTATGAAAACCGAACAACATGTGGAAGAGGTCCCTGCCCACAGCAGGGGCCTGAAGCTAGATGAACTTTTAAGATCCCTTCCATCACAAACCGTTCTGTGATATCTTCAGCCTCCAGCTAGAGATAGCATCTAGAAGCTGACTTTTCTTCCTTTCTCATCTCAAGAAGCAAACATTTGCAACTCTGATCCTTTCCTAATTACATGCATGCTCCTGTCTGAGCCTTTCCAGACCAGATCTGCTCTGGGCACTTGTGCAACTCCCACTGCTCAGACCAGTTATAAATAGATATCTGAGACTGCTTGAACTGGCCTGTTGAATTAAGGCAAAAAAGTGTGTGTGTGTGGTGGAGAGCAGCTACAGAAATTAAAGCTACTTGTTGGGCCTTCTGTCAGAGAGAAGTAGAAGTTTATTAAATTTACAGTATTATTGTTGTTGCAACCTGAAGTAGTTAAAACTGCAATTTTGATTGGCATAGGTGCACCCAGCTGTGGTTTCAACTGGCTGCTGTGGACACCATCACTGGTGTAGGTCAGTGCTTGTCTTGTCTGGCATCCCTTGGAGGAAGACAAAAATTTGCTGGTGTGCTGCATGCACACTGTAAATGATTTTCATGGATGCAGATAAGCCAGTGTTTCTGGGAAATGTCCAATCCTCTACCTGTGTCCAAAGTTCATTGCACACAGCCTTTTCTTGCTGTTCAGGTATTTGTGAGCATTGCTGCCTTCAATAGAGCTCTCTGCTGTAATCTGCAAGAGCGGATAGGTTTCCTGGCTGTGGAGAGACATAAACCATGATCTGTAGCGTGCTCATGGGCCATGGTGCTCAGAAGAGCTGCCCGTGTTCTAGCTGAGGATTGGGCCCCTTCCAGACACACAGCAAAATCATTCACCTTCTCAGGTCACTTCTGAAATTTGCAGCCATTCCCTCCTATGGTGTAATGCAAGTCTTACACTGGATTATGATTCAGTTACATCTTTTCTTGTTCACTTTATTTAAATCAAAATTCACTAGCTCTAGCTTTTTGCAGGCAGGTTGTAGGTTTTTATCCATTTAAACCAGGCTGTGTTTACATGTTAAAGAACTATGGGTTGTTGGGTTCTTTTTAAGAAAAAGAAAACAGTTCCATAGCTTGAAATATGAATGGAGTTGGACCTGTGCAGGGACAACTCGCTTTATACTTTTAAGAGTGCGCCAACTTCATTGCTTGGATTATTGCTCTAGGGCAAGTTAATTAACGCCATCAGAGAATTTAAAATTGGGGAAGGGGAGCATTTCTTAATTATATTGTGGAATTTCTCTCTAATTCATATCCTTTCAAAAGCCAGTCTTTGTGAAGCCCCTTTGTGGCAGATCAGCTCCGGGACCCCTATGGCAGCATGTAGCTGCACACAGATTTGCTTAGTGCCTCCATGAAACACATTTGGAGTAATAGATAAACTCAGCCGCCAAAGGTCCCTGCGCAATGCAGAGTATCTGTTTTGTATGACTGGTAACAGTTCTGTTACAAATAAGCCACATCACACTTTTTTTTTTTTTTTTAGGACACACTTATTTACAAGGGGTCTCAAGGTGTTTTACAGGGAGGCATGGGAAGCAAATAAGGCTTAGGAAAACACAGAAGGTGCAACAAGAGGACTCGAAATTAACTAAGAGAAGAGAACATCCAGAAAGTGACCCTTCTGATAACACTTTGGGACTCATCAAATTAATCTGTGTTCAAGTTAGATATTTGTTTTCACATTTGCGTTTTTGTGGAGGCAAACAGCTTGTTGGATACCCACGCGTGCATTAAAATGTGGACTGAGAGCAGAGAGCATGAGATGTCACAATGTTATGTTTTGTTGTAAACTTCAGAAAGGATGTTTCAGTATTGTGAGGAAAAGCCTCTTCAAAAATGACCAAGAGTCAACTGTATGTGGCATCCTGGGGCAAAGAGGTTTGTATTTTTAACAGTTGAGGCTCCATCACTGGAGATACTGAAGGTCAGGCTCAATAAGGCTCTGAGCAGCCTGATCTAGTGGAAGATGTTCCTGCTCACTGCAGGGGATTTGGACTAGATGACCTTTGGAGGTCCCTTACAACCCAAACCATTCTATGATTCTATGTGTCTGACCCTCTCAGTGCCATAGGGGGACATACAGGAATCAACCCAGTCTACAGGTAAGGCTTTCAGGGTAGAGCAAAAAAAAAATATTGACAGAGAAAGAGTAATAAAGTGTTGGGTTTTTTAAAAAAAACCTGATTATTTCTCAAATTAGAGACAAAAAATGGGGCTAAATGGATAGGGCTTCTCGTCTCTGACCCTCTCCTCGCTCCAACGTCCTTTCAAGTAGTTCTAGAGAGCCTTCATAACTAAAAATGGAAAACAAAGAAACCATCCCAAAATAAACAACAACAAAAACTCAAACAAATAATGGTGCTCCAGGGCTGCTGCTTGCAGAGCAAGAGCAGGACCATGTGTTTCTGAGGAGGTAAATGAAGTACAGTGCCTGGCTCCTCTGCAGGGAAACTGGTTGAGTCTCCAGTTAATCACAAGAATAATTTGTCAAGCAATGTTTAATGGACAGCTTGTGAGTGTGTATGTGGGCAGGGTAGCTTGTAAATTTGAATGTACCTATTTTCTTTGACAGCAATCAATAACTGTGCTGTCTATTAACGTACTATGAGAGATCTCAGACTTTTTACAATCAGTCTGGGCTCACAGAACAATTGAAAAGAAATGACAAAGCAGAGAAGGACTTCTGTGGTTACAATCAATACTGTGCTTTTGTTTTCATGCAAATAGAGGAATTTTAATATGCTTCTGCGTGAGTTTTTGTATTACTCATTTGCAAGGCAGCAGGCTTGGTGAAGAGGATTGGATCACAAAGTAGGTACCAATATGTATGTGAGCATTTTGGGCTGGAGCAGAAGGCACTCCTTTAGTTCACAGGATGGTCTTGATCCACACAAAGTGGTAGTATTGCTTTCTGCAAGTTCCTGAAATGAGGTTGTAGTGAGATGAGGATTGTATTCTTCTCCCTAGTATCGAGTGAGAGAATGAGACTAAATGACATCAAATTGCACCAGGGGAGATTTAAATTGGATATTAGGAAAAAATTCTTTACTGAAAGGGTGGTCAGGCATTGCAATAGATTGCTCAGGGAGGTGATGGAGTTACCATCCCTGGAGATGTTCAGAAAACGTGTAGATGAGGCACTTCAGGACGTGGTTTAATGGCCATGGTTGTGTTAGGTTGACAGTTGGACTCCATGATCTTAGAGGTCTTTTCCAATAGAAACAATTCTGTGATTCCCTTTGGAGAAACCCAGTTGGAAGCTCCACATGTATGCAGTGTGCTCTAGACTCTACTTTGAACATGAGAGGCCAACTTGTGATGCTTTGAACCTCTTGTATAGCTGGGAATGTTTGATTCAAAGGATGAGGCTCAATCAATTAAAGGTAGCACCCTCCAATTGTTAATATATAGGGTCCTTGGCACAAGCTGCTTCCAACCTACACGCCTGCTGCTATTGCACCTATTTATTTGCAGGTATAGGCATAGCATGAGTTTTCCACAGAAAGCAGCAGATGGAATTATGCTGCCTAGCCCAAACCCAGGAATCAGCTCTTGTTTGAAACGCTTGCATCCAGGTTTCCTCAGGGTTTGCAGTGTAATCTGGGGGCCTTCTGCTGCTATCCAGTTCTTCCTGGCCTTAGAGTATTTGATTCTGGGTTTTTACTGGAATCTTGGTAAGTAGAATTTCATCTGAGGTGTGTGTATTTACCCACATTCATACTTGTCATGCAGAGCAAAATAATACATAAAATACATGAAATATACAGTGTTATTCATATATCTGTATATTACCCTTTAGCTTTTGGTTCGACATCCAGGAAAACTAATTTCACTGCTAAATGAAAAATTTTAATTCTGAAATAAGCACTTTTAATCCATTAATACACTGGATAGCACTTGCAAAGCATGTAAATAAAATTTGGCTCATTTAGGGGGATTTTAGATCCCAGGCATCAGTTAAAGACCTAAGCTTCCTTTAAGCTAGAGCTACATCACAGTGAAAGTGAGGTAAGACTCACACAAGCTCAATGCAGGGATCAAAGTGGGTGCATTTCATGACCATAACTTGGCAAAATAGAAGGGAAATTTTGGAGAAGAGTGAGAGGGAAGATTCCAAGTCTTCAGCAAGCATCTTCAGAAGATGCTTTAGGTGGTCAGTGAAATTACAACCAGGGAAGTGGAGGGTTTTTCAGGGATTTGGAGGTGGTATGATCCTTGGGAAAATGGAGGTTTGTAGTCCAATAAAGTGCTTCTAGAGTAGTGCTTTCACCTTCCAGAGCAATGAATCCCACCTCTAGGAAACACATGGTGGGCAATGAGTCAAGGGATTGGGTGGTCTAGGTGGTCTTTACTTCCCAGAGTTACTGAATCTCTGGTTAAAGACTCATAGCATTCATAGCTATAGCAGATGCTATAGCAGATGTTAAAAATACTTCTTTCTGTTTCATATTGTGCCCTCCACCGCTCCAGAAGACTACAGAAATCATCTGAAATCAAGATCTAATTCCTGTGCTCTTTCCTCCCATGTCCCCTGCTCCCCTCTCACATCCGCTGGATGTCCATTTCTGTAAGTTTTCCCTTCAGAACAAACCTATCATTTTTCACCACAGGATATTTACAGCTTCAATCAGTGCCAAATTCAATTGGCTTCTGATCTCATCGCTGGAAGTTATAGATGCAGATATTATTTGCACTGCGGTTAATTATGGAGCAATCAAACTTTGGCTTTTCCACTGTAATTTCCTCTGCCAGCTAATTTAATTAATCACCCCCAGCTCAGCTCTTCCAGCTGCGACCGGCAGGGTCATTAATTAGACATGTGGTGGTAGCTCATAGACCAGTTCCTGTTAAGGGGCTGCTGCCCACTTGATCTCTAAGGGAGCAGTAGCTTGTTTCAAAGCATCCAGGCAGGATTCAAGGTAGCTGCCGGATTATTGTATTACTCAGATGCGGAAACAATTCCCAAAGGATGAACTGAAAGCAAAGTGCAGGATTGCTGGGATTGCCAGCACTCAGATCACCAGGCATGGTTCAGCAAGGCAGGGCTCGAATCAGTTCCTCACAGAGAGGCTATTTAGGGTGCGACCCAGCAGTCCTCAATGGTCCATCCTTTCTGGCCTGATCCAGGAGCTTAAAAAATTAAAAACTCAGAAACTTGATAGACCTCCTGCTGACTGTTTGTGGGAACTACCTGGCTTTTGTCAGGTGGAATGTGAAAAATTTCCTAACACAGACAAGAAACTAAAACATGCGTCTTTATTGCCAGATCATGTCAATAATAGGAACTCTCTTTTTTTCACCATAAAAGCTGTACAAAATAACCAGCTATGTATGCCAAATTGTTTGGATCTCAGAATAATCAGTAATTGTTCTTCCACCTTCAAGAAAAAAAAAATCTTTTACAGTAAGTAAAATAGTTTGACTACATCTCAAAAATCTCATTCTGAATATTTTTAGCAGAAGGCATATGATTTGAGGTATGTGGTAGCCCGATCTTAACAGCACTGGAAAATCCAAAACTTTTTCAGGGAAGGCAACAGACCTTTGCTCTTGCATGATCTATTTAGATAGTCCTCAGTAACAGACCCAGTTATTGGATTCTGCTCTGCATCTGAAATAATCAAAGCTTCCTCCAAAGCTACCATGTTCTCAGGCTGCAAATACAGTTGAAAGCATCATTCATTTTGTTACCAGTCTCTTTGTCCTCCTTGGAGGGCCAGCAGAGCCTCTGGTGTTCCCATCACACCACATATTGGTTCTTGGAGTAGGGAGGCTGGAAAAACCAAAAGTTGCCAGGGTAGTTGTAGCTCTTGGGCAGCTTTTTCAACACCATACGACAACTAGCTAGCTTTACCGCACTTTGATTTCAAACCTGTTGCCAAGCTGTCATTTCTAATCAGTGCATCTGTCTGCCAGAGGTAGATTGCTGATGGATTGGTTGGACTCTTCCCTACTTCTTTTCAGAATAGACAAATTCTGCTCAAGACAACTGTTTTAATCTTCCTGGGTCACAAAGCCTCCTTTCAGACTCTTCTGTCCAAAACATCCATCAACCCCTGAAAATAAAAACTCGATTCTCTTCACTGCGTAACTGTAACTGCCTTTTTTTGGTGGCAAAACAGCACTGTGACCTCAGGTAGGTTTCTCTTCTGAAGGAGAAGGTGCTTCTGATACAATCTTCCCTTGGAATGCATCATACTTTTCACTGGTGGCTTTTTTTCTTTCTTGTATGTCTCAGAAGATTCCCTTAGTCTGAACTGTTTTGGGAAGATACTTTCAATACAAAGTCCCTTCCTTGCTCGCAGTCAAGGAGAGCTTTAGGGATTTTCACAAAGATCCAGTTCAGCAACTGTTTCAGAGTGGAGGGGGTCACATCTGCTTCTACCATCATAAGAAGATTGTTGACATGTTGTTGCCATCGAAGCCCTCGATAAGAGGGATTTGTAATTGAAAAGAAAGCAGCCTGTCTCTTCAGACAAATTCTACACCTTGCTTTGGATCAGAAGGTAGTACTTCTACTAGACAGCAGTGTGTGCAAACTTCAGCAGGTAGCAGCTGCTCCTTTTGGAAAACCTTTCTCAGCTTGATTTCGTAGCTAGAAACACAGCTGTTGGAAGGAACGTGACCTGTAGGAATCTAACATCTTTATCTTGAAGAGGTACTGCAGTCACAGACCGAAAGCAGAGAACAACATTAATGGGAAAATAATCCACTATCATAGAATCATCAGGCCTGGAGAGGACCTCAAGGACCATCTAGCTCCAACCCCTGGGCAGGGACACCTCACACTAGATCAGGTTGCTCAGAGATCCATCCAGCCTGGCCTCAAAAACTTCCAGGGATGAGGCTTTTACCACCTCCCTGGGCAAACCTGTTCCAGTGTCTCACCCTTCACCCTCATGGCAAAGAACTTCTTCCTAACATCAGTCTGAATCTACTCACTTCTAATTTTGCTTCATTCATCCTATGAGGACCTCAATCTGGAATGATACTTTTTTCCTCATTGAAAAAAAAAAGCAGCATATGACATTTCTAAAATAACCATCAATGTTCTGCAAACAAGCTGGAAAATTAGTTTGGGTTTTGCTCTGCAAAAATTAGAATTGTGCTTGGTCTTGATCAGCAGATTGCAATTACCCTGTGCCACTTTACTTGCTCATCTCACTTGGTTTTGTTTTATTTGAGCAATAAATATCTTAAATCTTCACTGAGGTACTGCATGTCTTCAATGGAGACTCATCATAGTCCTGCCAGGCATTCATCAAGGCTTCCAATGAACCACTGCATTAAGTGTTCCTCTGCTCCTTATCAATCAAAACAGTTTACTTAAGACTTTACTTTTTCCTCCTCAAGTAATCAAAATTTGGTATTTCACAGATTGCAGGAAATTGTCACTGCTGCATTCTCTGCTAATCCATCACACGAAACAGGCATCATTTGGGCATCAGAAGAGCATTAAATGTTTAAATAAGCAAGAGTCAGTCAATGAGAGAGTCCATTAACCGCTCCAGATGACAAAGCAGGAAAATGTTTAGATCATAGGTATGTTGGGAATCACAGTGCAGACCTTACAGAGCAATGGGGCATCTACATTCTGCAACAGGGACAAAGTTTTCTGAGTTCCTTATGATACTGCTCAAATATTCAAAAGAAATGCATAAGCCAGCAGAATGGTATGAGTGTTTTTTTATTTGCAGTATGAAGCTCATTCAGCTCTTCATGGAATCACAGAACGATAAGGTTGGAAGAGACCTCAAGGATCATCTAGTTCCAACCCCCTACCATAGGCAGGGGCACCTCCCACTAGCACAGGTCACTCAAGGCCTCGTCCAGCCTGGCCTTGAACACCTCCAGGGAGAGAGCAGCCACAACCTCCCTGGGCAACCTGTGCCAGTGTCTCACCACCCTCACTGTGAAGAACTTCCTCCGAACATCCAGTTTCAATCTCCCCTCTGCCAGTTTAAACCCATTGCCCCTTGTCCTGTCATTGCAAGACCTTGTAAATAATCCCTCCCCAGCCTTCCTGTAGGTCCCCTTTAGATACTGGAAGGCTACCATAAGGTCTCCTGGAAGCCTTCTCTTCTCCAGGCTGAAGACCCCCAACTCTCTCAGCCTGTCCTCACAGGAGAGCTGCTGCAGCCCTCTGATCATCTTCATGGCCCTTCACTGGACCTGCTCCAACACTTCCATGTCCTTCCTGTGCTGGGGGCTCCAGAACTGCACNCCAGCCATTCACCACCCAGCCTGGATTTGTGCTTGGGATTGTGCCTACCCAGGTGCAGGACCTTACACTTGACCTTGTTGAATTTCATGAGGTTGGCCTGGGCCCGCCTCTCCAGCCTGTCCAGGTCACTCTGGATGGCATCCCTGCCCTCTAGCAAGTCAACTGCGCCACACTTGGTGTCATCTGCAAACTTGCTGAGGGTGCACTGATTCCTCTGTCCATGTCACTGACAAAGAGTTTAAACAGCACTGGTCCCAGCACGGACCAGAAGATAGTCCAGGAGGTAGGTAGAGATTTCATCGCTTCCTTGTAACCTTGTTTTCTTCTATGCAAAGTAGTGCTAGCTCTCAGAAGTAGCCTGTCCATTAATGATGGGACGGGGGAGGGGGTGAGAGGGAGGGAAGACTCTGTTTATCCTGTAGATTTGAACAAAAACTCTTTTGCCATCTTCAGTTCTTGTAATAACTGCTATGAGAGTAAATGCAATGTGCAGTCCTCATGTAATGAAACTGCCTGGTTTAGACATGTGTAAAGTGTTCCACTAGTTCTTGAGAAGATCAAGGGAACTTGAGTCTGCCTTACACTGTCAAAGATGACTTCTCGCAGTCACTTCTCAGCCTGAGGGTGGCTACTGTATTTCTCTATGAAATACTGGTTCTAGTGATTCAGAAAATTTTCTATAGCGAGGCCTTAATTGCGGGATTTCTTGTGCCTTTATTCTATGGCAAGGACCCAATACAAAAATCTCCTTGGTTGAGGAACGATGGTCTTCTGGTGATTATTATGATCCTCTTGTGATCTGACAAAGCATCAGTAAAGTAGAATCTGAGTCACACTGGATCAAGGATATGATTTGTGTGTACACACAGCCTTCAGATCTTCTGTCCTCTCCCATTTCAGTCAAGCTGCATTTTAAACTAATTTCCCCTTCTAGTAGTAATTAAGTGTACAACATTTCCCTTCACTTGGCACTGTAAAGCAAGCTCTTTGTTTTCATGGGGAATAAATAACTGCGTGCAACCAATGGAGCTTGGCAGTGCTAGGGTATTTTGCACCAATCCAGGGAAACATCTCTGCAAAATGGAAAAAAAAAGACCCATTGTAATTAGAGTGTAAGCCTCCTTTTAAAGGGGTTACTGGCAACGGGAAATTATGAAGACTTGAGACAGTAATTATCAGCCACTGCAAACAGCAAATCAAGCTGTCCATACCAATATCCCAGAGGAAGGTGCCCCAGGAGCCAGGAGAGGGGTTAGATGAGAGGCACCTGGGCACGAGCCCTCTGAGCTGCAGAAGGTGTTGATTGTAGTTGTCAGGTTTCTGCTGTTAGAAGCTCTCTTGCTATAAATACAACCCAGCCACCCTCATCTGAAAAGGATCCTTAAACCTTCCTTTTCTCCCCTTCTACTGCTTCAGAAACACAGCGGCTGACAGTCCAAATGTTTGAAATAATTGGATTCTGCATTCTAATTCATCTGTAAAGTATTCACTGATTAAATTAGCCTAATAGATATTATTTCTTACATGACTGCGTAATTTCACCCTGATTGGATCACTATGGCACTAACGAGTCCCCTCATTTACTATTGACTTGAGAATCACAGAAGGGTAGAGATAACTATCATCTTGTTTCCATTTTTTTTTCTTTCCCAGGCTAAAAGTTAAACTGATTTATACTAAAAGGGCATACAGCCGATGCTCAGGTACAGTTGGATTTTTAGTCTTCAAAATCAGTGTTAGAATGAAAAAAATATTGGTTTATATAATCTTGAACCGTCTTTTATTTACTCAGTGGGTTGTTCCAAAGCAGAAAGATTAACTGACCATTTAAATTCCTTTGGGGGAAAATGGAAACATTTTTAAATAAAATACATTTTATTATCTCATCAAAACAGATAGGCGCATTGCAAATGAACCTCATAAGGACTGCACACATTCAGGGAAATGAAAATACTCCTTTCAAGATAATGTTTCAACCAAAGTGCTTTTAGCCTCTATTAGTAAGATTTTTCTTTGAGATGCAATTTGAGTGTAACCAAGAGAAAGGAAGAGGAAGACAAAATTATATTTAGTTTTCACGCTAAATGAGAGCAGATATTTCTTTCCTAAGTAAGAAGGAGCTATCTCAGAGTCCTACTCATATGCTGTAAGGATGACAGGCTCGCACCCCTCTAGATCTCTGCATGCAACCAACCACCCAACCTAAGCAGACTTCCTTCTGCAAAGGGCTTTCGTTGGGAAGGGGTTAACAGTCTGATTGGCTTTTTCCTCTGCCCCAGTGGCTAGAAACAGCTGGTGGGTTTTGTATAGCGCCGGTGAACTGAGCAGTCCAAAGACGTTTTTGGCAAACAGTCGGCCTGCCCAGGACAAGAAGAGGTGGGTCAACTCAGGAAACCGTTTTCATGAGCAAACAGGGTAAACAAAGCCCACTCAGCAGGAACAGACGGGAGACCCGCTCCCGCTGAATAGCTCCCCGAAAAAACCCAGCTCAAAAGGAAGAAGGTCCATTCGCTTCTGGGAATCTAATAAATTGTTTCAGGAAGTGAAAGTCTGTCCAGGCTAATGGAGCCGTGATTGACAGGTGGTTCTTATTACAGCGCCCATCAGGGGACAAAGTGAATTCCAATGTTATTTAAGAGGTTAAGTAGAAATAAGATGCAGGTGACAGCCCAAGGCTTGAGGCATCACACTCTGCGCTTCCTAACATGTTGGGGTTTTGCAAAGAGTCTCCACAAAATGTAAAATGAATTGGGGCAGGGGCAGTTTGGCAACTGAAATTTGGTCTTGCCGTGACCTTACCTGTCTGCATAGGAGAGGGAGCAGGGAGACGAAGGTTGCTTTGGTAATTCTTACATTGGACAGTTCCTGTTCCTTGTAACCACGTAACATGAATGTACTGTATGTTGAAGAGGTGCACTGAGTGAGCTTCCAGCACTCTCTACCATGTCTGGATGCTCTTAGGCATCCCAATGGAGGAGGAGGACAAAGAACCATGGAAGACTATAGTAGTCTGTTCTTGTCACAGTCGCAGGAGTCTCGTTTTCCTGAGTCCTCGTAGGACCATCTCTTAGTGCTCAGAGCCACAATCATATGGTGTTTATCTGCTATTCCTTCTCATGCTGTAGCAGCCGTTAAGAGCAAAACACAAAACTTTTAGGTCAGTCAGAACAAATAAGAAGTAATTTTGAACCAAAATATGCAAAGGCCATCTCAACTTGGGTTGTATTTCTGGGTGTCCTTCTCCAAGGTCTGAACTTAGTTTGAGAAGGAAAAGAAAAATGCATTTCTCATGACTCAAGTTGACTTGTGTTCTTGAGCAGGAAGCATCCTTGCACTCCCATAGGGTACAAAGCAGAAACTGAAATCTGCATCTAGCCTTGTTCAATAGAAAACAAAGGCTATTTTGCTTTGCAAAGCATCCAAAACACAGTGTTGCTTGGATAGCCTATAAGCACCGAGATCTGCTTTAAGCTGCGACCAGAAATTTAAAGCAGATCCATACTATGCTGAAGATGCTAAACAGTGCAAACTGTTTGTCTCTCTCTGCTTCTATGTTTTTCCTTTTTCTGAATGCCCAAATAAGCAGTGTCAGGTGTCTTGGCGCTTGTGGGTGTCATGAGGTGGGAAGCTGAGTGACGGTACTGATAGAATCTTGCATGGTGCATGGTCAGACACAAGGATGTAATTTAACCAAGAGATTCATGGCTGGCTTGTGAATGACGGTGAAACTTGCGGGTATGACGTGTGTAATAAATCTGGTTCTATGCAGAATTAATGTGGTATTCAGAATGATTATTTACCATTTGAAGTTCTGACATGACTGTGCCCAAGAAGTAAATAGCTGTGCACAGGATGCTGGGGAGCAGCGCTTAGAGGGGAGAAGAAAAATACCCCCTTGCCTTGTTCCACAAGTGCATTCCCAGGTAACACTAATGAGAACTGCACTTAAATGCAGGAACTGATTTGTGATGAGATCGGCTCTAAAGAGTACGTTTATGGAATGATAACCTGATTGGTGGTGCTCCCTCTTGAAGGACTGAAGGGGTCTAATTGCCATATAATGCACTATAAATTTATTAGCAGCTTCTGCTTTCCCATTGGCAGAGCTTCTCCTGCTAACCACCAGGAAATTACCCAATTTTCAGGAGTTAGTCACTCAAGTCGCACCACATCTGGGTTTCAAAAAGAAGCTTACTTACATCACCGGTCTTTTAAATCCTAGCTTGAAGCTTGTACATCAACAGCTTGCTGGAAATTGGTCATTTCTTTAGTGGACAACTTGAGGACCGTGTGTTTACTGGTCAGCTTCTCTTTGGCTCATTTCTCCTCCTCGCCTCCTTGCAGCAAACCAAGTTGCATAAAGACCATTGTGAGGTAACCAATCAGTTTGGCAGCCTTTGGACTGCAGCTGCCACAAAACAGAAATTACGACTTTTTGCCAGTTCATGTTCAGGGCTTTGATGTACTTATTGATACATTCAGCTCTGGGCCATATCTGGCAGAAGAGGACATACCCACTATTGGAGTGTTTTTTTAGGAGCACAATAGAAATATTCAGGAGCCAATGTAATTATTTCAATGACTTTGCTTTTAAGATTGAGTCACAAATTAGAAAATAATATTCACATGTTTCTGCTAATTGGTAACAGATTAGGGATATTTTATCTTTTTTTAATCATTTCCAAATGTGTCCTGAAGAGGAATTTTCAGGGAAAGTAGCTGAAAGAGAGAGGGGTACTTATGCACTGAGAGCACTTGGGTGAAAGGCTTAAATTCTTTAATTCTGGCATAACAACTATTAAAATCCCTGCACACCTCTGTTTGAAGGTGCTCTCAAAGTGGAACTTGCTGTCGCTTTTATCAGGCATCTCCAGTGTGGATTTTCTTTGCTGTCAGGTTTTATGTGTGCTTCCCAGCGTTAAACATCAACCGTATGGCTTGTAAATCATAAAAGCCTAAGGTTTGCAAGTGATTAATAGGGAGAGGGGTGCAATTACAAATGCCTCATCACTACTTGAGCATTCTGAGTGTGTTTTGAAAACTGAGTCCATTTCTAACCTCACATTTTGGGGTACATTTGGGAAACTCCAGTGTTGTGTGTCCCATTGTTAGAAAATATGCAAACAAAAAACCACCACTGGGGTTTCTTTCTTTAGGTACGGTGGAAACCTCATGGGTTGCTGGAGTTATTAACTACTGAAGTTTTCTCAAGTCTTTCTTTTTTCTTTATCTCCTTTACTTTTTCAGAAATGTAAGCTAATCTACCAACAACTTTTTTTTTTCACTAACTGTGGTTTGTGGTTTTAGAAAAACATTCAACACCGGCAGCCCACTGAAATGGAGATAAAGGGAAGTCTTATCACTTGGTGAATGGAGAGAATAACTTAAGAGATCTAACTTGCCAAGACAGGCATAATTTTTTACTAAATAAAAGTAGTCATTGCAAAAAGACAACTAATGGAAAAGCGTGATGGCATTAATGATTTCTATAGTCCTTAGCATCAGTGAGGTGTAAGAGATGGCCAAACAGCTGAAGTAGTAACCATCAGAGGTGGTGTGTTGGAACAACCAAGTGTATGTAGGTGGAGAGGAGATAATGTGTCAGAGAGGAAGGTATGGGGTATATTGGAGTTGTCGATAAGGAGATGTTGAAAGATGAAGAGCTCCAAGTCACTAGGGAAGATTTGTCAGCAGAGACTCCTGTAGCCTCTGAAGAGTGTGGGTCACAGAAGTGCTGCCCATGGGGATGGTCCAGCTACTTCCCAGCCCTCTTCAGCTGCAAAGATGCCTGCCTTCTACTACTGACTTGTATGAAGCAGATATTTGTTTTTTATTTGCTTGCTGCTCCAAATGTGTTTTTCTTCACAGTCTGTGCTCAAATACAATGTTTATTACTTGTACTTTTGCTTTTATGTCTTACATAAATTCAGTGTAATGTTTGGATTCTTTTTCTCCAAATACTCCAAAGAGTATCATCTTAGTGCTTCTGCTGGAATTAAGACAATAGTAAAGCCCCCTGAAAAGGCTTTTGTTTGTTCCTTGTAAGGCAAACTATAGGAGTTACTGGCAGCAAAGAATCAAAACTATCAAGGACATTTTCAAAGATCTTTCTGAAGCATTGTATTTGGACTGTCCTCTGTTCCTGATCCTTGGGTAAAAGTTGTGTTCCGATTCTGCAGCCCACGAGAGATTTTCTTCTTCCATTTTGAATTATTGAAGCCACCTTTGCATGCTAAGCAAGCTCTCATTTGAGGTGTCTTTGATATCTGTGCTGCAGCTTTTTACCCTTTTGGGTAAACCTTAGAGGTTTTCCCCCAACCCCTCATTATTTATAATGCATTGGTGCACTCATAGTTATGCTGCTTCTCCACCTTACAGCATTACGAACAGAGGAAAAGCTCCATTTCTCTTCTCTCATCTGTTTATGATGTGATACGTTCCAAAGCAGATCACATCAACGACTGTTATGGTATCCTTAATGCACTGTGATAGTCGCATCACGGGAGGAGCCGCTGGAAAGCTCATCGCTGATGTACGTCCCTGTTACATGCCACATTACTCAGGGTCTGTGGGAACCTCACTTGGCTACCTCGCTCTGTCTCTCACCTGGCACAGATTATTGAGATTTATGCATTGAAATATTTATATGTCACTTCCCCCCTCTTTGAATACTGCACAAGAGCTTCCTCTGATATGAATATGAAAGCAGAAGCTTGGTTTGGGGTGAAAACAGCTGGATTTGTAGACGAGAACAATGAGGATAACAGACTGCCTTCATTTCCACAAAATGTTTTCTACAAGTTCATTTATAGTCCCGTTATCTGTTCAAAACTACTGCCGTGTTTTGTGTGAAAATTGATTGCAAATACAATTTTAGTGTTTTTTCCTTTACATCCTTCCCCCCTCCCCCCCTTCTTAATGATTTCTTCAACTATATTTAAAATACTATTGCATTAAGTGTAGCCTTCCTATAGGAGGAAGTTAGTGTTAGCAAATTGCAAATTAATGGAATCTTCTAACCTGAGTGACTGTATATCAAATTGTAAATTGAAATTTCCAGTCTGCGTTTGGTACTGGCACAATGCAATTTGATTTATATGCTTAAGACATCAGGTTAAGTATGGTTACACATGAATAATGAAATGCATTAGATATGTGTTTGCAATTAATATTCTCTGCTTCTTTTTAAATTTTTTTTCCTGCAAACAAGCAAGAAGCAAATATACTCCTTGTTTTTTCGCATCTCCATGCAACTGTTGTACAGCAGCTTTGGCTAATTTTAGATAGTATTTGTAGTATGCCCAGTTTTCGATGTTGACCGCTCAAGAAAAGGAAACAGTCTACATATGTGTCTAGAACAACATACTGATAATTCATTTATTAGCTTTTTGGTTTTGGTAGCCAGACCAGTGATACTTTTTGGTTTACATTTCACAGGGATGTTTATGTGATTGTACATCAATGGGTAAAAGGAATTGGATTGTGAACTCAGTACTTTTCCTGATGGTCAGCAAAGAGTGGGTAGAAGGGAGCAGTCATTCATGACTGTTAATATTCCAGATTTTCATTGAGGTCTCTTTTCGTACATCATAGCAGAAATCCATCTTACTCCACTGTTCACAGTGGGGGTTTTTTTATATGTTTTCACTAATATAAATGTTTAAAACCCTTAGATTTCACCAGTGCTGGCATTTATTCCTCCTAAATGTGGCTGGCAATACTATTTAAAAAAAAACCAAAAAACAGGAGGTTTGGGGGTTAGTAGAAAAGTACAATTTGTGGCGTTCTTCAAGGTTTTTGTTAAATCTCTAGGGACTGTAGTTGTGCAGAATGAAAAAAGCTTGGATTTGTATTGTGAAAAGATTTAACCAGCTTGCAGAGCTTACACTTGTCACACTTACAGTCTTTATTCTCAGCTTAATAAGCTTTTTCATAGTACCTGCAGTATTCCCTGCCATTGTAGGTCACATAGCTTTTGCTTAACTTTATATGGAGTACACCTCAAGTGTAATATATTTTATCGAGTATACCTTAAAAATTATTAGATTAAGTGTTGTGCGATGAAAACGTGGGCTTGCTGCAATGCTACATGATGTATCTGAGTCCACAGTTGCAGGATATTTATCTAAACAGCCTGAAGTCAGTAAACTTTGATGTCTTGGTCAGACTGGTAATGAATTTTGTGCAGAAATAAATCCCACAGGTGTCAGAACACCTAACGGGGTGCTGCTGATTACTCTATGGCATTGCTGGAAGGCTAACCTGGAAGTGCAGGAGTAGCAGCTGTTTTGGACCCCTAATAGGGGTGTACTGTCAGAAGAGAGGGCAAAGAAAGTGGAGAAGCTTGGTTGAATCCAAATTACAATTATACCAGTAAGTGTCATGTGAGCCATGATTAATTTGGGAAGCACTCTGAGCTCTGCACGTATGAGCGATCTCTGTCCGTCATGTACAGTAGGGCTTTTTTTTCCCTCTTAAACACACAGCTCTGAAAGGGAAACTAGAAAATGTAGCAGTGGAGATAATGGTGAAGAAGGTCCTGACCTATGAGCTTCAGAAAACAGCTTCCTGACAGTGAGGAGGACTTTGGGCATGTTTCTTATGGGAAACCACCTCTACTTGTGTCTTTTGGGGCTGGTGTTTTGGTTTGGTTGCTTGGTTGTAGGAGAGGTAAATTTGACCTAATTTTACAACACTGAATTGTCTCTGTCTCTCACTGGTGAACAAAAATGTGCAGGATTAACATTGAACAGCAAATTGAACACAGTCCTCAGCCAGATAACTTCCCTGGCAGACACAGTAATTACCTCATTTCCAACCTGGGTTACTGTGCTGCTGATCTGGAGAGCCCTGGTCCAGAGTCCAAGACACGACATGGGTTGGCTTATCTGTGGCTTTCCCATAGGGCTGGCTGGTCTTCATCCATCAGGAATGTTTAACTTGCAAGAAGTAATAAGCTTAATAGGTTGACTTTATTTAATTATTAATGGTCCCTTTCTATCCTTACAGCTCATAAAACACCCTTTAGGTTGGCAAAACACTCATAATATTGATCAGGAGCCAGAGAGATATTTATTTCCTCTTTGCCCCAGTGCACATAAATCTTGGTCCTTTTCCTCAGCAGGCGGGATTTACAGTGGCCTGTTCCTTAAAAGCTTTTTGTAATTAAGGAATAAATACCTATCGGTCTTTGTTTGCTGTCTGGAGCCCTCTTGTTTGCCAGGGACCTATATATCCTCAGTGGGTTTGTACGCCTTCCCCCTTAGCAACGCAGCCGGAGAGAGAAGGCATGCATGCTCGGAAGCAGTCAACTGCTAAGCACTTACTTTGCAATAGAGTGGGGTCTTCTCCTGCAGAGAGAGGAAGCCCCTGTGTTTTCTCAGCATATTGTTCCCAGCTCCTCTTCCATGCCTCTCCTCCCAGTTCCTGCTTTGCTTGGGGCAGGAAGACACTTTGGAAATTCCTTGCTGCTAGCCCTTTCTTCTTGCCTTCTCTTCATCTCCCCCCCTTTGCTGGTTGCAATTAAAAACATCACGAACCTTACCCAACATTTCAATCCCATCTCCCTCACATCGATGTTTCTCTTTTACTCATACCAGCATTGCATTGCCAGCTCAATCCAAAGCAATGCCCTTTATTGCATGCACATGGGGCCATCGCAAAGGGTTTGTTTAAACGGCAAGCCCCGGCACAACTGCGTGCCCAGCACTGGTCATTAGGTGATGCATACTTCTTGCATGCTAGACCACAAAGCTAATTACATATTCTGGCACTCTCCAGGAGTTTGGGAGGTATGGGGCTTAGATTTATTTCGTTTTCTTGGAAGAGACACATTAACCTTGTCAGCTGGCCAACAGGAGAGAAAATTTGGCAGTGCTCTCGCTGAGCTGGCCAGGTTACTCCTGTGTTAAACAGTTGTACTTCAGTGAGCAACCAGAAATGGCAACACACAGGCATGGCACCTGCAGGGCGATGCCAGAGACGCCATTTAGAGGCCACTTGAGTTACAGAATTATTTTCTTTAGCAAGAGAGAGGAAAGGAGAAAGAATTTCAAGAGCTTTTTTAGAGTTGTCGAAAGGATGAAGGATAAAACTTCATCTCAAGATGGCCTACAGCAATGATGCTCATTATTTCAAATGGTGGGAAATCCATCCTCTGCCGTGGTAAATAACCTGCTGTCTGTTACGTTTTTTTTGTGTAACCTTTCAAAATTTCATTGAACCTTTTAACAAGCAGTGACTACTTTAAATAATGAACAAGCAACACAACATTTCTTTTATCTTTGTTATCTCTTTAGTAAGGATAAGACTGCTTTTGCACTGAAGCTGTTGAATTTTCATGGCAAGTTCTCAGGCTCTCCATCCTCATACCTTTATCTGCACAATCAGTTCTGAGTTGCTGTATGATACATGGGTTTCATTTCCACCCCACACATCCTTTCTGTGTTTGCCTTTTATGTTGCTCCACCAAGTGTATGTGAGGGACAAAGGAAGTTGCAGGCAAAGGTGAACAGGAGTGAGGAGCAGAATGGACAGTGGTTACAAGTGATGCAGTGATCCTACTCATATTTGTTGGGTGTAAAACCATACACAGAGAGGCAGTCAGTGCAGTCTGTGGGGCTGAGCTGTGTAGGATGTGGGCTCCTGAAAGAGCATCTCTGCAAACCCACAAGTGAGGAATGCAGTGTAGCTCCTGAAGCAAAACTGTGCTCTAACCAAATCTGCTTTTTATATTCTCTCATGCTACTTAGTTAGCCCTCCCCCCTTGCCAGTGCCCAGTATTTATGTTTCCAGATAATAATGATGTGATGTGGCTGGCAGAGTAATTTAAATAATTGGACATTATCTTGAGAAGCAAGCACCTAATTAGATCAAAATAAACTGAGAACTGAAATTTTCTTCTGTTTCTAATAACCCTTTACCTATGTACAGTATCACTGCAGTGGCAGAGATTTCATTATTCACACCACTCTGTGCTTGGAGCTCACTAGTGATAGAGATTCCCGCAAAAGCAAAGAACTTGGTGGTATTTCTTGGCCAAGGCTTAGTGTCTCATTCCCCTCCTGCTACCACGGAGCATTTTACAATCTTGTTCTGTTGTATTGGCCCTTGTGAGGCTTAAAGTTTTTATCAGTAGCCAGGCTTTACATACTTCAGAGATGAAAGGCTCAAAGAAAGTGTGATCCTCAAGTTTTCCTAGGAGTTTATAATCTCTTAATTCCTTTGTGCATTGAAAAATAACAGCTAGCATGATCACTGAAGAAAAGTTATGGTAATGCATTTGAGGAAAACGCAGCTCACACATTTCCAGCATTGGCTGTTATCAGGACCATCTAAGCACATGACAGTGTTGCTTTTCTAGCATGCTGGTCTTAATCTGGTCCTGAGAAAAGGACTCCACTAGACTTTGGAAACTCCATAAAAGAATCCTCTTTTGACTTTGACTGCTACAGTTGAAAGTCTCTGTGCTTGAGGAGGTCATTCAGAGTGGAAGTTACAGGGATTACGGCTAAGACAAAGAAATTAGGAAAATATTTACTAGCTGATGTACTTTTCCTTTATTTTTAGGGATTGGTTCAATGTCTTTCTCCTGATTAGTTGCTCTTCCTCACATTTCCTCGTGCTCTTATTCAACTGATTTATTTAAAGGTATGTCAGTGCTGGCTGAAATGAAACTCTGTGCCTCCTCTTCCTGCTTATTGCTGACCGCTCCAATAATTCATTTTTTAGCTCATTAGCTAACAGGGGATGTGAACAGTGGTCCTCCAGGGAACGGCAATGAGGTTAAGTGATCTACTGCTGACAACTCTGCTCTTGGACTGGCCTTCCTTGAGGGAAATGAAACCTCAACCAAGACAAGCTGTGGATCCCAGAAGTGAAATTTGGGCATCAGAGCAACAATTACAGTATTTATGTCTTCTTGTTGAGATTTACAAGATGAATGCAAGTGGCAGAGCTGCAGCTGTCTTCCAGTAAAGTACTCAGGTCATCCCATTCAAAATGAAGTGGTTAGTGCCAGAGGTGTAGGGAGAATGTCTGTGGACACTGGCTTTCTGGATACTCCTTGAAAAACAGCCCTTCTCAATTTTGGCTGTCCATAAGGCATGGGCAAACATACTTTTCCTCCTACCTCTGCAATAAAGTTGGGTTTTTTTGTTCCAAGCATATCTTTATTGTGCCCAGTTTGTATGGTTGAGCAAGACCTACATCTCCCTCAGTAACCAATGTCAGTGACATGCTGCCCCCAAATGTCTGAGGCTTTTAAAACACCTACATTTTTGTTTGTAGCTTTTGTTATGTTTCCACTGTGACCCTTAATGTGACTCCAAAGGTAGAGCTGGTCACTTGGTCGTGCTGCAGAAGGGTGCCTTAAGAAAGGACCATTTACATTCTCTCTGTCACTAATGCTGGTGGCAGCATGTTTCCCATCCCTGTGAGATATATTTTTTAAGAGGTTTTCTACTTTTTACCCAGCTTTTGAGGCTGGGATAAACCAGAGCAGGACGGGGCTTGTTGGTGTCTATCCTGCTGTCTTGCCTCACTTGAACAGTAAGTTTGACTTTGTGCTGCTCCCATGCTATGCAGAGCAAATGCAAGGTTTGCACTGATGAGTTTGTAAACTAGCAGCGTAAAGCTCTGAGAAGTTCTGCCTTGGTGTAGCAACTATTGTCTCTATTTCAGTATAGTGTCACTATGATGGTTTAAGGTGAATCGTGATTAGAAGTGGGAGACTTGTGTAGAAACAACTTGTTTTCTAAACAAGAAGGGTCTTCAAGCTGTGGTGATCATGTTTTTAACAGGAGACAAAAGTTACTATCACTCAAAAGATGGTGTGAGGGAGAAGGGGAAATTCATTTGCAGACTCTTGATGAGGCTAAAATTTCTTACTACTTATGTGCCTGTGTTATCTTTTGCTCTTAATGTATGGGCATGTGAGAAATACTTCGCTAAACCCTACCATAGCAGAGGGTGCATCCCTCAGTTTTTCAGTCTGACACGTTTTAAACATGTAGTGGATATGTTGGTTATACTCTCAATATCTTTGTACCAGTTTGAAAAACAGAGGAGATAGTTGCTGAACATCCTTGAGGATACTGTAGATGGTTAGCGGCAGTAGAACTGTTGCAGTGTTGCAAGAATGCCCATTTTATTATAAATAACTGTGTGTTGCTTTATCCTCCTTCTGGCTCTGTTTCTGGTTTGATGTTGTTTACACTAAAAAAATGCAAACACAAAAAAAATGAGTTAGGGATGCAGTAGTAACTAAAGTCCTTTTCTTCCTTCTCTCCATTTGGAATACCTGAAATGCTACTCTACTTATCAGATCCTGCCTTCAAAGGCTAATTTGCAGTTCCTCAAATGTTTGGGTTGTCAGGGTTTTTTTTGGTGTGTCATTCAAAAGTTTGATTTTTAAACGAAGCACTCTTGGTTGATTTTTTGTTTGTACTTCTGCTCTGAGGTGGGGGTTTTTTGGTTTTGGGTGGTTTTTTTTGTTTTGGTTTTTTNTTTTTGTTGGTTTGTTTTTGTGGTGTTGGTTTTTTTTTTTAAAAAGACACAAGAAGCCCTGGACCTGTTTGTAAGTTAAATTGTGTTGGGATAGAGAAGGGGATGCTTTGGGAAACTGTGCCTGAAAGCATGCAGGGAGGTCAAAGCAAGGTCACTCCACATGTACCAGGAAATGATGCAAAACTAATCCAGATTTGCTGTTGGAAGAGTCTGTTTACATAAGTATTTAAAAACAGATTAGGGCTAACCTGACACTAGATTACTGGGAGTAGTGTAAACAGTGCTGAAAGGCATAAACAGAGCTTTGCCTTTTGTACTCCAAAGGAGAAAATCTGTCACCAGTAACAAGTGGCCTGGCTTAGGTGATGTGTATGGCTTTCACAGGCTGAACAGATTACCTGAGGTACCTCTAAATGGGACTTTGTCTAGGGCTAGATCTCTTAGATCATATAATTGTATGGTAATTTTTTTAATGGAGAGTTGAGGGACTTGTTTGTAGTCCTTGTTCTTCCGTAACCTAATAGCATCCAGAAAGCTTTTGATAGTTCTTTGACATATCAGGAGGAAATGGTGCTTCAAAGTACTGTTTTGGTGGCTTGCATTTTGGAAAAACAAACAAAAGAACCATCCATCCATCCATAAGCCTTTTGCATTGGAAACCTTACTCAATTCGTAGAAGGAAAAAGCACCCCTGGAAGCAAGACTCTGTCTTTCAGAGCTTGCTTTCTTGTCTGCAAGTCCAGATGTTTGGTTACTTCTGATCTTGGATACAGAAATTTGGTACACCTTCTGTAATAGATTTTGGAATGAAGGTTGCCTGGTTTGTCTTTGGTCTTCCTGAGGGTGAAGGCTCTTGCACTGACTTTGTGCCAGCCCTTAAGTCATCCCCCAGGTTTTTTAAGACCTGTTGTGATCTTACAACCCCATATGCATGGCACCCACCAAGGGTGTCTTGGGCACCGCATTAATACTGCTCAATAGTGATGAAATGAGGAACACGAATGTTACTGTGGAGATAAGGCTTGGGTGAACTGTTTCTGTGAGGGCTTTTTTGCCAAAAATTTGAAGGGCAAATATTTTCCTGTTGGTTAACTGCTGTTTGCTAGCACGCTGGTAGCCAAGCTGCCACCACTTGGAGGTAACAAAGCCAGGTTAGAGTGACCTATCCCCTTTGGTTTCTCTAGGGAAGAAAAAGAGCGCTGGATACGAGCAAAATATGAGCAGAAGCTCTTCCTTGCCCCGCTGCAGTGCCTGGAGCTTTCTCTGGGCCAGCATCTCCTGAGGGCTACAGCCGAGGAGGACTTGAGGACAGTCATCCTGCTGCTTGCCCACGGGACCCGGGAAGAGGTGAATGAGACCTGCGGAGATGGTGATGGGCGCACTGCCCTCCACTTGGCATGCAGGAAAGGAAATGTGGTATTAGTGCAGCTCTTGATTTGGGTAAGTACTTGGTGTCGAGGGCAGCCAGCTGGTTGGGTTGACCTTTACTTGGCTGTGTCCTTCTGTAGGACCTCTGAGACATGAGAATTTCACAAAGAGCTTGCTGGTGTTCTGAGTCTGTGTGCTCCTCACAGCCCATGCTCAAAAGACAGCACTATGATTAAAAAGTATGTTTCTGCCCGTCTGCTGCTTGATGGAAAGTAGAGGAGAGGTTAAGAAATGAGAGATTCTTTTAGCACCTCTGAGATGCTACTGAGGCAAACATTGTTTCACACATGAGACTCTCTCCTTGTAGAAACTTTTACACTGTAAAAGCTTCTATACTCACCATGTCAGGCTGATATCCTGCCCACTCCCTCTTCTGCCTCTCCTTTTCCCTCTCCCACATAGGTAGTAGAAGCCCCACTCCTGGAAACATTCAAAGTCAGGTTGGATGGGGCTCTGAGCCCCCTAATCTAGTTGAAGATGTCCCTGCTCACTACAGAGGGGTTGTCCTGGGTGACCTTTAAAAGTCCCTTCCAACCCAAACCTTTCTCTTGTTCTGTGATACTCGATTAAATTCAAATCTGTCTGTCCCAATCCATCCCCTCTATGTTTTACCACCCTCTCCAACACCTCTCCCTAACCCTCTTCCAACACCACCTCTCTTCTTTCTGTAGTATGGCGTCGATGTGATGGCACGTGATGCCCATGGAAACACAGCGTTGGCCTACGCCCGGCAGGCCTCCAGCCAGGAGTGCATTGATGTTCTCCTCCAGTACGGTTGCCCCGATGAGCGCTTTGTCCTCATGGCCACGCCAAACTTGTCCAGGAAGAACAACAACCGGAACAACAGCAGTGGAAGGATGCCCACCATCATCTGATGAGCTCACTTGTGTATTCGCTGACCTGAATTACATCCGCAGCCTCATAGTCCTCCATCCTCATCACAGCTCTGCTCTGTGAGTCTGGTAACTCCCCTTTTCCCTTTTCTCTTCGGTACATCCCATCTGGAAACTGCGCGTCTGGAGAGCGCGAGGGGATGAGAAGGAGCCAAAGGGGCTGCAGAGAAAGCAGTTGTTTCAGTGTCAGCTCTCGAATGATGGAAGCGAGGAGGTGAGAGCGCGTGGGTTGAGCAGGACACGCCACGCGTGGCACCTGGACCATGGGACAGCGGTCGTCCCTGGTGGGGGACGCAGGCTTCCAGAGGGTGAAGGGAAGGGGCGGAGGGAGAGGCGAGCAAGAGGAGAAGGAGAGATGGTGACTTTCTGTAACTGACAGTTAAGCACATCAGTACATTTCACCTCTACCAAACACGACGCCTGGATTTCATTCTCTTCTCTGAAGAGCTTGACGGCATAAATCAGAAGCAAGCACAGAGTTTGTCAGGTTTGAAGCTCCTATGATGGTATGTGTCAAATCAGTTGTAGCTAATCTGTCCGGGGAGAATACTGGCTTCATTACACTTGTATAGTTGAGTTCTTCCAGCATTACCGCTGTTTAATAGAACATGATTAGTCATCACGGAGAAAAAAGCATATTAGCTGAGGAGGTAGTTACATGGCACGCTTCGGTGATTGCTTGGATGTGATTGCAATATTCTTAGAAGCATCATATTATCTCAGACATGTTCTTTCAAGCCCTTGGAGCCCTCCTTTCTAAATTCACTGTCATAATTTAGTATCTGTTTAATTTTTCAGTCCAAAGAGAGGAAATGAGTTGCTGAGTGTTATTTGACTGCAGTCTCCTTGGTGTAAAAACAAAATTGAAAAAATAAATAAGAGTAACTATGAAACAGAAAAAGGAATAATGAATACCGCTAAGGAAAAAAAAAAAAACCTTTCAAGTACGTTTAGTGAAATTAATAAACGCATTAAAAGGCTAATATTTTTTTTCAGCCAGGAAAGATAGGTTCTGTCATTTTGCCAAGGTAAATGTGTTGAGTTTTTGGTCACTCCTGTGATGCATTGCCTAACTTATACAGATTTTTTGTATTGTGTCTCTAGATTATATGTATGTAAAATCTAATTGAATAAAAAAAAAAGGCATAAATATGTATTGATTTTTTTTTTTGCTTTGTTTTGTACAGAAAATGACATCTCTGTTAATTTATAAACTGTAATGGATGTGAACTAAATAATGTGCAACTAGTTAGGATCTGTGGGTTACAGATCATTGTACATCAAAAATTATTCCCAGCAGTGAACTTCTCGTTTCCATCCCAAGGCTTTTGAGGAACGTATCAGGAGGAGATTATGCCATGTTTGGCATGGCGGGGGGGAAAGAAAAAAAAAAAGTGTATGAGACCTTTTAGAAAGGAAAAAGAGGCTGTTTCTCTGTGCTGTAAATATATTTTACTCCAGAAGTCATGAAGCTTTCACAAGCCAAGACAAAAAGCCCTAGCCTAGCTGTGGGAAGATCAGATTTGATTAAGTTCTGAATTGATAGCCTTCACTGCAGCGGGCAGGGCATGGCTGCGCTTGACTCCCAACTTGGCTGCTTTCTGGAAGAAAAATGGCTTGTGAAAGTAGCCTGGACAGTTCATTTGAATTCCAAGTTTCAATACTTAATTTGATTATTTTGGTATTATCAGGCAGATCCCGGCTTCTCCTGTTTTCAGTGAAGTAGGATCCTGGCACAGGCCTGCTGTACAGGTTTTGACAGGCAGAAAAGTGGGGGGGTTGTGATTTTTTTTATTTTTTTTTTTAAGCAGCATATGGCAATGTGAAGGTGGGGGAAGGATATATCACAGAGAAAGTTGAAAACTCAACTGAATTTGATGGCAAAGGAGCAATTATGTGAAGGCAGTGAGGTGCACACAGCATAGTAATTTGCAAATCTACCTGCTCGTATCTATTTCCCAAGCCTTCAGTGCTGTTCTTCCTTGGGGCTCTGGATTTCATTTGGCATACAAAGGGAGGAGCATAGCAATTGCTAAGTAAATTTATGTGGACAAAATGCGAAGGGAAAAAAAGCATAATCTGGTTATCTTAAGGAAAAAGAGAATCAGAAAATTACAAATTTAATGCAAAGTCATCAAATTGTGGGGAAAAAATGAGCCTCAAGGTGGAAGCACAAGAATATTGATCGGCTTTTCCTATTTGGTGGTGTTCTCATTTTGTACTTTGTCGTTATATTGACCTTCAGTTATTTGAGGGTGGAGAATCTTTCTTCAACCAGCCTAGGCTGGCTACACCAGAATAAGGCTATAGCTGATTCTATTCATCCTGGGATAGTTTTAATTTATTTGTTTTAATTGAGGAATGGCGTCTGTTGTAATTACTATTTCTCCATCATTCCCATGCAGATGCCTGATTCTTGGTACTTGGGTGGTCCATCAGCAACAGGGCAACCCACCTAATGTGCAACTGAAGGGGATGCTGTGAAACCTTCTGTGTCTTGGTGCTCGTGAGTTTTACACCTATATAGAGGGATGTAGTGGGGTTCAGGAGGCATGGCTCATAGTCTCAGAGGTGCTAGATCTGCCTGCTGTTCCTCTGGGAGCACTGAGGGCGTTTATATCTGAAAGGCAAGTCCAGTGTTTCAAATGCATGGTATGCAGATTTGTTGCCATTAAGCTCTTGGCACGTGCTCCATTCCAAGCAGTTCTTTTCCCAATGGAAAATGTTTTCTGTGCATAATTTAATGCTGTCTTTGGGCCACCTTCCTCTTCTGAAGCTGAAAGTAATGTCTGTGAAACAAGTGCAACAAGGCTGTCTTGCGGATTTCAGGTAGAATAATTATACCCTACTTTCATGAACATCTTCTGAAGGCCAACATCAAAAAAAACAAAGAAGATTTCTAGGAAGGGAAATTCTACTGTGTTAAAGGAAAAGTTACATATTCAGGCTAGCTAACTAATAACATCACGCTTTAATTAAGCAGTAGCACAGTTACTTTTAACATTGTTTTGTTTTGTTTTGTTGGGGGCTTTTTTTGTCCTGTGGAGGTATGAGCATTGGCAGTAATGTTGTTGAAGTGGCAGAGACTATGTGATGACTTGCCCCAAAGCTCTGGAGGTCTGCAGGGAGGATACCCCGATGTGCATGCAGTGATAATGCCTTCAAGAAACAGGAGATTACTCAGTGCCATCTCTCCAAGTCAGGAGAGACCTCGTCTGCTCACAATGCTCCAGCCATGGGAAAGCAGACCTCAAGGGTCTGTACTTCATGGAGTATTGGCTGCACCATCCCCTGTTCAAATGGGCTTGGTTGAATGGCTGTGAGAAGTTGTGTGGCATTTCCTGTGCTGGAAGGACAGCCCAGCTGGCAAGGAAATCAGGCCAGCATAGGCTCCATTCTCTTCTTGCATGGTGAAGAAGGGGAGGGGAAACCTCTCCCCACACTGGCTGAAAAGGAAGAGGAAGGAAGTTCTCCTTGGCTGGAGCCTGACAGGGCTTGCCTTTGTGAGCCAAGGTCTCCAGTCTCTCTGTGCTTTTCCACTTTGCAAAAGATGTTCTTGAAGCCGTCCAGGTGTGGGTGCAGGTAGTATAAACCGACACTTGGAGAACTTGCAGGAATCATTCCCCTTGCTTTCGCTCTTTTAACCCATCTGTTGTCTGTTCTTTGTCATATGTTTAACCCCTCTCCTTGCCTTTCTGGAACTCACTTGCCAAGCTGTTAACAGTACATGTCCTTTGAGCATGTTACGAGCAAATTAAATTGAGATCCAGTCAGTAAGAAATCCCAGCAAAAATATGTTAGCTAAAGCTGCTTTCTCCAAAAAGGGAGTCTGCAGCTGTGTTTTTTGTTGCATCCCCCATTTAACCCTTTTCATCATCCCAGATACTTTTAAATTCCCCTTCCTCTGCACTTTATCCACAATGACTAAAACACTAGAAGCGAGTCAGCTGTTGCTAGTAACATCAGCACTTTCCTTCTGTTTATTCTGAGCTAATTGCCGTTGGAATGGTGGAGATGAGTCAGATGTGTTGTATCTGGCATCTGAATCTTGATAGTCCTGGAGCTGAGGAGACTTCGCTTCTCCTCGCTATTTATGAAGAAACAAGAGCTAGCCATGGGAAAATTCAGGGTCCTGCCAGTGCACAGATTTAGCCGTGGGCTCCCATTACCAGATTTCTGGTTTTGTTGCTAAAAGGGGGCAGAAGAAAAGGTGCTTTTGGAGAACCATGTTGTAGTCTGGTCTAGGTGTTACTCAGAAAGCCAGGTGAGCTCCTGGAAGGCAGAGAGGATTTTTAAGCATTTGGGCATGGCATGTGATAACTGTGTAAACATTAATATTGTTTAATTTGCTGTCTTTTTCCCTGTTACCTTAAATTATGTGTGTTAGTGGGGGAAAAAAAAAAAAAAAAGCTTTAGCTGCACTTGAAGGTTTCCCCTGGCCAGAGGAAGCTGAGTAATGTAGGCAGAGGATTAGAGAATGCAGATACAGGATTAGAAATTCTCTGGCACTGTAATGTTTTATAATTAGATTATATGGGGTTTGGGTAGCTTCATCTTTTATATTTGTATGGAGAGAGAGGGAAAATGAAGAAATTTGTAGTTTCTAGTATAAGGTAGTAATAGTGGAGACAAGCACAGATTTCACAAGGGAGTCCCAAAGGGACCCTTTCCAAATGTCTCGGGGAGCCACGTTTGCACCTTAACCAGGAATAAATGGTCATTGTGGCTGGAGGGACTCAAGGTGGAGGACAACACTGTTGGGGACCAAACTTGGGGCAGCTTGGCTTGGTAGAAGACAGCTGGCCCATCCTCATCTCATGGCCAAGCGCCTTTGTTTCCCCTCTGATGGCTGCTACAGTAATTTGTACATAGAATCTCTGGCTATGAGCCTTGGATCCTCAGTTCAACATCTCCTCCCATTCTTGGTGATTTATGGGTAAAACATTGATTGCATAGAAAATCTGGTTTTGGATGTTTTTCTGTTTGCTGCATAGGAGAAAAAATAATGCTCCAGATTACAGTTCTCAAAGTGGCAAAACACTAAAATTAAAGGTTATGCAATGAGTTTTGACTTCCTAAACTCTTAAGCTACAAAAAGAAGGTTAGTTTGTATGGTTTTATGAGAAAATAATCTGCTCAAAAAAAAAAATAGAGGTAATAGAGGAAAATACCCAATGGTGTAGGGAGGTAGATTTGTTGTATTATGACATTCTAGGTTTCCTTTTGTTGTTTATCATGGGACAGTTATTAAAGTAAATATTGGGTAGTCTCATCTTACTACAGTTTACCTTGAGTTGACAGAATCTGTCTTGCATTTTCAAGGGAGATTTGAAGTATTTTGGCCGAGATATTCAGGAGCTGTGGATAGTTCATGTTTTGAGAGGAGGATTGCATGACTTTTGAAAATAAAAGGTTGGTTTGGGGTTGTTTTTTAGAGCCATCTCAAGTCCCAAATAACTAGGTATGCATCTGGTCACCATGGCCCCCATGTTTCATTTCAAGTGACAGCAATATGTGGGTGAATTAACTCCCATCATTTACTGCCTTTCCCTGAATGTTCAAGGGGAAGCTTTTGCTTGTAAGTGGATGAAATAGAAGTATCTCTGTGCATTTCAGCAGTTGCAGCCTCTTCATCTCTGTCTGCGTATCTCTCAAATCCCTGTGGCATATTGAAGTGGTGGTGGTCAGTTCTGTTGATGGGCAGAGCTTCAGCTTTCTCTTGGCCATGAACTTTCTGGGTATGTGTTTAGATTCTGGTACTAAGGATTGACTATTTTGCAGTGCTTCAGAACTAGTAATTTTTACCTGTGTGTTATGTGAAGGGGGGTGGGTGGGGATGCTTATGGAGGTCTAATGGCATGCATTTGGAATGACCACGTTGCTTGCTGGCAGTGAATGCACCATCGGCTCTTTTGTGTATGCCCTGTTTTCCAGAACCAATGAGTGTTTTGGGTTTTTTCTTTTCCTTTCTGAGAACTAAAGTGGCTGAAAATATCCCCCTGGTCCTCTAGAATGACAAGGTAGAGGAAGCAAACTCCCTCACAGCAGACAACTTGATAGGGTCTGATATGCGCTAAAGGCAAACACCAAGCTCATGCAGGACTGAGGAAGGGTTTTGGTGCTGAAGGTGGTTTGTTATTTGGCAACTACTTCCTATATCTGGGGGTCGAGTTGAGTTGAGTTGGATGAACTGCAGCTGAGGTGGTGAGTCCCCAGGTCCTGGTGCTTTGAGTCCTAAGGCCAAGGTGGTGTATCAGATGGAGGTCACAAGTACACATGCTTTGCACTTAGTGTGTGTCTGTGTGCTTATATATGCTCTGCATACCGCTACTAGCAATCATGGAAATGTATGCACGCACATTTACACAGTAATCAAAATCTATGCCTAGAGCCAGATTTTCAGTTAGATGTTTCTACATGGGCAAGTTTTCCAGTTTGGCTAAGACCAGCTGTTGCCAAGAGTGTGAGAGGCAGTGCAGGGTGGGGGACACCTGCTTGAGGGATGGACAGATGCAGGAATATGAGGTGCAGGCTTGCTGTACCTCAAAAAAAACCCAAAACCTCTGCTCCTTCAGACAACAACACTGAACTTAAAAAGTTCTTTAACTTGGCTGCCAGGTCTGGAGTAGTCCCCTTGCTTGAGAGAAAAATCCCAGCTTGTCAACCCTGAGGGGCATTACTATGAGAAACGTAGGGAAGGAGATTCCAAAAGTGGAAAGGGCAGAAGACTTGCTGCTCAGAGGCTCTTCTATATAAATTTTCTTGAAACTGAACTCACTGGCTGAATTTCAGAGTGCGATCAGCAGGCTGCCCTCCTGTAGCTGGTTCAATGATGTTTTGGGTCCTGCTGCTGTTTGTAGGGCTGTTGGAGATGATGATGGTCAGATGTGTCTGAAGAGGATTCTCCAGGTGGTCCTTCCCCAAGAACAGCTCCTCATCCTTCCCTCCATGTGTCCTTGACCATTAAGATCTGGCCCCAAAAGTTTGTTGTGAGCAAGACACAAATCTTGGCTAAAGTGTGCTGAGGCTTTGCATGTACCAAGTAGCCTGAGAAAGCTTGACCAAGTGTTGTGCACACCATTTCTACCCTTGCTTTCTGTTAATAGTCCTATCAGGAGAAACCAGTAGGAGAGGGCAATTCTGGCAGCACAAGAAGGATGTCTGCTGGAGCAAGGCAGTGTGTGGTGGGAATCGTGGCTGAATGCATGAAAATGATGGAAGCATCTTGTATTTCCTCTTCTTGCACCTGTAACAAGAATGACTTTGAAATAGTTGAAAACCTCTCTGAACTTGTTTTCTGATGTACATGGATTCAGCTGGATTCTCACTTGGATCTACTGAGATAATTTTGCCAGCCCATGGGGTAAATAGGATGTAACCATCCTCTGAAAGCACAGCCCATTGTTCCATGGGAATACCAAGCTTTCAAGGGACTGCATGCATTCAGTCCAGCTCTGTTTTACTATTTCTATGTCAAGAGCATCTCTCACTTTTAGGCAGCTAGCGTAGGTGGGTGCACAAACTGAAGGGGTATTTTGGAGAGGAGTGGCTTAAAAAAAACAACAAAAAACCCAGGATTTGTTTAATGCTACAATTGCCTTTGGAGTCTGGTTTAGAATTGCTGGGGGTCTGATTCTGCAGCTCCTGCTCCTTTAAACCTCTCGACTACCACAGGGTTTGAGCATGCCACAAATGCTTTACCCAAGCCCAAGACAAAAGAGCTTCAAGGCAGCAGAGCTGGGCACAAATGGGCTGTATTCTGACCTCCCTGAAGTCAGAGTTTGGCCCCTGGTTTTAGCAAGGTTGTGATTTGAAGCATCCTCAACACCGCTTGGGAAGCAGATCCATAGTCTGCTTCTTTGCTTTATTCGGTAGCACCTTGTGGCTGCCTGCAAAGACTCAATTTGACATCTAGCTGCATTTGGCTCCCAGGTCTTTCCGTTTTTCTGCTTTGTGGTGTTTGTCTTTCTGGTTGTGATGGGGAGAAAGGGAACCCAGGTGAATAGGGACACCTGAGAGCCCTGCTTGGGGGAAAGACAGAAGTTACTTAGCACACGGCAGGCTTTAGAGCAAGTTTTGGGGGTTTTGGCTGGTGGGCTTTTTTGTGGGGTTGGGTTGGGGGTTTTTTGGGTTTGTTTTTTGGGTTTGTTGCCAGGTTTTTTTGGGGAGTTGTTTTAGTTTTGGGGTTTTTTTTCTGTTTCTGTAAATAGTAATGTATAAATGATGACAGTACAGTGTGGAAAATATTAAGAAAAAAGAAAACCCACAAAATACATCTTTCGTTGTTGTTTTTATATTACCTCATTCAGCAAGTTTGTTTTACAATGAGTCAATGATGCTTTATTTATATTGTTTGTACTGTAATTAAACTGATTGACAAACATTTCATTTTGCTTGTTGTTTCATATGATTTTGGTTTGATTAAGTATGCCAGTTTGTATTATGTTTCCCTTTCCTCTCTCTCCGCATTGAGATTTTTGTGTCAGTTGTACAGTATTCTGAATAATTAAAACAGAAACAACAGGAAAAAAAAAAGAAAAACAAGTTAAAAAGAAAAAAAAAAGTTGTAAAGTACTGCAGAGAGAGGCTGCTATATTGTATAGGTCTCTTTCTAATAAAGACAAGAAAACTTGTTCATCGCAGCTTGCTTCTTTGCTTGAGTCTTCATTGCCGTGTTATTGAGATGCGCCTGCCCTGGCCCCACTTCCTTCCCGTATTAATGATGAGATCCTGTCACTGCTTGCCAGTAATAAAGATGAAGTATTATCCGAGACCTGGGATGTCAGAAGAGCTAGTAATGGTGCAAATTGATAAATTAAAAAGCAATAAGTCAGCCAGACCCTAATGGTGTATATCTAAGAGTTCTGAAAGTGCTTATGAACTGAATGACGGATCTCCCAGCAAAAATATGCGAGCTTTCATTAAAAACAGTTATTCTCCCCAAGGAAGAGAGGGTAGTAAATGTTGCACCTAGGCTTTAAGAGTCTCTGGAGGAGAGCCAAGGAATTAGGCCAGTAACGGTTACATCTGTATCTGCTAAATTGGTTGAAATGATCATTTAAAATAAGAATAATAAAACATCTTTAAGGTCATGATATGGTCTAATCACTTCTTTGAAGGAAAATCATGGCTCTCTATTAGGTTTCTCTGAACAAGTCATTTAAAGCCCTGAACAATGGCCAACTGATTGACATCTATTTACATTTTTTAAGGTCTTGACATGAATACTTTGTGGGAAGAAATCAGGAATCTAAGCTGGTCCAAGGAGAAGACAAAATATTGCCCTGATGTGGAAGGCTGGGAGATGGGATGGAGAGGGAAGCAAATGATGATGGGTTTTCACCTGAGCAGACTGGCGATGAGCCACATGCCAGAAGGGCCCCTTCCAGGACCAGTGTGTCTCAAGGGGTTGGTGAGGTGCTTGGTGGTAACAGTGGCTGTGGAAAAACTACATTGGGCCAAGACAGCTGTGTGGTATCAAGGTGGGTACACAGAGAATGGCAGATGAAATTCAATAAACACACTCCAATGGGGAAAAAGAGTGAGGTGACTTCAATAACATGGTCTGAGATGAGGAAAGAAATGTAGGATCTTAAGACTCATAAGGACACCATGGAGCAAGATGACCAATGCTGTGGTTTGTCCACCTGTGCTTGTCTTACCTTATAAAAGACAGGGAGAAATTAGGGATGTTCAGAAATTAACAAAAGAGGTGGGAGAAGTAGCCGATTTCCCTCAGAGAGATGGGGATGTGATACCCATAGAGAAGCAGCAGGTTGAGGTTGTCTCTTTTTCTGGTCTTGCACCCAATGCAGTCCATGGTCTTATACAAAATGGCAACCTGGTCAAAACCAATGCCAAGATGGATGGGCTTTCCAATATGTCACAGGACCTCACTGCAGCAGGATTTTGCTCAAGATCTGGCCAAGACCGGAAAGGTGAGTTCGCATTTTCCAAGCTGAACAGGACTGCCCATGGTATGGGATTGGGTATTTTTGGTTTTATCTTGTAGGTCTGCTTGTGCCTTGGCTTTAATTTGTTCATTCTTTGGGTTATTGCCCATCTCATCAGGAATCCCACCTGCAGAGTTACTGCTTCTGTCTTGACTGATGGAGATTCATTTGGGGGAGGTTTTTTGTTTCCTTTCTGCTCTTCAATTCTCCAAGTGCTCCAGGGAACTTGTGGATGATAAGAAGCTACAGAACTGAGTATGATTTTTTTTTTTTAATTGATTGGTTGTTTTTTGTCTTTTGTGGGGGTCTAGCTGACTATGTTGTCATGCAGCAGGGGTATGCCTTTGTTCTTGTAAGGTTTTCCCACTCTGTTTAACCCTACACATGTCCAACCAGCACCAAAGCAGGAGGTGTGTGATTTGTGTTCTCACCTTCTGGATCTGAAATGTGAACTTCCAACATGGGAGAACTTGTTTTGGATTCTCCCTGGGTGTAAAACTATAGTAGTGGGGTTTTTTTAGGGATCATCCATCCCTCCCCTCCTTTGCCTTCCTAATGGAATATGGGTTTTGATTTTGTGATGGGCATGGCTGGCTGCACTCTCTCTAACAACCCTCCAAAGATCTGGCTTCTCCTGGAAGGTCCTGGTGCCAAGAATGGTGGAGCAGATTTAAGGATGTCTTTCATGCCCGCATTTTTCACCTACCCCAAGCCCACTCCTATGTCACCCTGAAATGCTCTCAGCTGGTGGCATTCACAGATGCCTGGGAAGAAAAGAAAATGTCCTACTGCACAGCAACAAGGGTCAGAAAAAGATTTTTGAAGGAAAGCTATTGATTCTTATAATGACAGTAAGGGAAACACCCTTTTTTTTTTTTTTTTCTTCCTCTTTCTTTTTTCAGAAAAAGAGCAATTACTGTAAAGACTGGGCTGTTGCTCTGCCATAAGGCCTTGCTGTGCATTTCCACCCTTGTCTACAAAGGATTAGCTTTGATGGATGCTGGGAGCACCAGTTCAAGAAACCTTTTCCAGAGCCCAGAAGATGCTTGCTCTGTACTGCATCATTTTAGCCCTCAACCCTCAGTCAAAATTATTCCCTTGGCAGCCTTGCCAGTTTCTAATTTGTTCTTTAATGCAAATCCAAACTGGTGTGAAGAGAGTGAATGGGATGAGACAACTGAGGACATCCCACACAGTGATCATATGCGATGCACTGGTAGGATGGGGCTGGCCCCCTGGTTACTAGCTTTGTTTTCCAGAAGAGAGCCAAGTTCACCCAAACTCAGCTGTTTTCACAGGAAAACAAAGCATCTTGTGCTTCATAAATATCAGGTAATAGTAACCTTAAAGAGCCAGGTCAACGATCCGCTCACACCAATTTTTCTCCACCTGTGGGCAAAAGCCAGTGATGGAGGAGAGTGTAAAAATCAGCTTCTGTGAGGCTTTTGCTATGTATTTCCCCATCCTGTTTAAAATTCAGGAACTTCAGTGAGTTTAGTAATCCACAGTGAGTTCTCTGTGACAGTCTGGCCGGTCCTCTGACTCTATTGAAAGTTGTGAGCATCCACAGCATCCCACATGAAAGAGTTCTTCAGTGGTAGTGAACACCATTTTCCTTCCCCATTTCCTTCATTTACATTATCCTGGGGAGGAAGGGTGGTGGTGGGACCCCTGCTTTAGAGTGACTTGGCCCAATTTATCTTCGTGAGGGCGCTTCCCAGGGGTAGCGTGTCATTCATATCCAAAGCTGCTCAGTGACTTGGTGGAAGGAGATGGAAGTGCTGTCTGTAGATGCTACTCAAAAACATGACATCATCGTGGCTGTGAAAAACTGAGCAGAAGCCTGGGCCAGAGGACAGCATGTCCCACACAGAGCTCTTCTGAGTCCAGCATCACCTACCTTCAAGTTTATCCTTTTGCACTTCTTTATTTCCCTGATGGATCTGAAGCGGGTGATGCTTGCAGGGAGAAGCAAGAACAGTGTTTTTACCTTGGTGAATTATTCCTATACTGTTACAGTTCCCACACGGTCAATGCCCAGAACATGTCTTCAGAGAATCATTAAGGGTGGAAAAGATCTTTAAGATCATCAAATTCAACCATAAAGACTAGGAGCTACTGGGGAGGGAGCATTAGGGAAATGTGGTTACTCCTGGTGAAACCACTAAATGTGCAGCAAGAACCCCACAAATGGGCACCAGGACTGGGAAACCCACCAGGCAGTCATTTATCTCACCTAACATCCAGTAAAGCCCTTAATTGGCCAATAAATGCAGCTGCAGTAACCGTGCTCGATGTGCAGTGCTACAGCCAGCAATTAGCACTTATTTATTTGTATTCTACCCCCACCAGTCTCCAGTCCCTGACTTCCAGATTGGTTTGGGTTTAAGCCAGGGAAACTCCTTGCATTTGCCAAAGAGAGGATGACAAGAGCTGCAGCAGCAGACGAAGAAAGGCAATGTTGTGCCATGGGGCAGGAGGGATGGAGGGATACAGAGCTGCATCCCTATTATCAGCAGGGCTTCCCCTTTGCTCAGGAGATTAATACTGGGCTCTTGGGGGACATAACCTGTGTGGGGCTTGCTCAAGCCTTTGGGGAAACAGGTCAGCATCGGTGCTGCCAAGACGAAGGGCTGCTCGTTGCCCAGCTGAAGAGAACCTCCTGTGATGGTTTGGGAGTTCCCCACCCCCCCACACTTTGTAAAATGACCCAGACTAGAACTCAGCTGGATGGAAGTTAAGGAATGAAGCTCTATTTACAGCTCAGCACAATGTACAAGCAGATATATACACTATATGCAGGAATATTTACAGAAATATACAAGGTAAAGGTAATACAGAAACACAACTCCCCTCCCAGAAATCAGAGACCCCAGGAGGGGCTCCCAACCACCCTTCCACCTTCTCCCCACCCCTACACCTTACCCCAAGGTTTGCCTTACATGCAAGGTGAATTTGGAGAATCGGCCAGGGGGCTTGGAAGAAAAGTGGTTAGTGAGGTTACTCAGCAGAGAGGAGGAAGCCAGAAGCTAGACAGCCTGAGACGCTGTGCCCCAGAGACACTGACCTATCTTTGTTTTGAGCACTTAAACATCTCAGCAAGCCTATGAGCGAAGCAGACATCACCATTGTTTTCCTTTCACAGCCTATAATATAATTTTCTCTATTAAAATATTCTAATTAGCCTCGAACCAGCACACCTCCTGATCACCATTTACAGCAGGAAATAATAATTTGGGGGGGGGGGGTTGGTGCATGAGTAATAATTCACATAGTTTTGGAGGATTGGCAGAAATGAAAGGCCAGATATTCCCATCTAATGAAGCAAGAGCTAGGATCCCAACTAGCCTTGAGTTGCTAGAACTGGAAAAAGAACAAGGTAGAGAAAAAAAGAAATGCCCAATGCCCATCAGCAGCTGCCAGGCTGCTGGGGCTGCAGCTGCGGGGAGCAAGGAAGCCCTGAATGCTGAAACACCTCCTTCTGCAGTGCTGCCATCGATGGCTCAGTATGTGTCTTGAAATCCTGCCTCTGCTTTGGGCCAGACAGGGGATGTTGCATCTACTTCACAAGCAAGAAGAAACCACTGAGAACCTTTGGCTTCTGTGCTAGGATGGAGATGTTCAACAGTGTTTTGGTGTGGGACCCAAAAACGATGGCTGGGTGTTGAAGGGAAGAGCCAAAGTGATGTCAGAGCTGCACACTGCCACAATAAAGAGGGGAAGGAGTCTGCCCTAGCCAAGAAAAAAAAAAACACCCTCCAGCCCTGTGTTTACCCTTCTCAATGGGCTGTCTTTGGAGGCATTCTGCGGTTCCTGGGAGTTTGTGGACTGGAAAGGGCTGTGCTGCCAAGCAGCTTGGCGACTGAAATAGAATGGGGCAATCTTCCCCAAAAGCATCAGAGTAGGAGTCCCTGGGGGTGCGAAGGCACTGAAGGCTGCTGGGAGTCGCCCCGGATGGATGAGCATCTCCGATTGCTGCTGATGAAAGCGGATTTTGGTACCACCTTCCTTCCCACCGCCAGCAGGCTCCCCTCCTCCTCCTCCCCACCAGAGATGCAGCATCTACAGCTCCCGCTCTGCAGATCCAACTGGTAATAGCTGGGCTGATTGACTGCAGATTTCCCTGTAACTGAGCTTAATTAGCAAGCTAATCAGGTCTGGAGATGGTTCCAATTTATTTATTGGCTGATGGCTGCCACTAATCACCCTGGCCAGTTAATACTGGCGATGCTGAGGTTTGTGCCAGGTGAACAAATAATGTCAGGATTTCACCCTTTTTAGCACTCAGAGTTGGCAAAAATGTTCCTGGCCAGTGCCTGAGGTCGAGATGTGGGTAAGGTGGTACCCACAACATCCCCTCCCTGAGGGGTGAGGGAGGGTCTGAGCACTGTGCCCAGGCCATCTCTGGCTCACAGGCAGGATGATGCTTGCAAGGTGAGGATAGAAAAAGGGTATGTTCTGCTCTTTGCCCACCAGCAGAGTAACAGACCTCAAACACCAAAAATAGTCCTTGGGGCAGGGACAAGGTGTCCAAAGGCACTGTTGTCCACAGGTCACTTTCAAAAGAGGTGATCTAGAGCAAGCCTCTCACAAATTACTCTTCTTAGTTCCCTCCAGCTGCTTGAAGGTTATATAAAAGAGATTTTTTTTTTTCCTTTGAAAGAAAAAAAATCAAGGGGAATTTTTTGAGATTTTTGTTTTCCTCCGAATTTACTGAAGAAGCAGTTCTCTGAGTTTGCTAGAGCATCTCTGGACTGGCACAGGATCTCTCTCTGGAGCAGAGGCAAGGAGAAAGGGGAGAGCTGGTGCTGTGGCAGAGACTTCCTCTCTTCTAAAAGGTGAGTTGAAGAAGTAGGGCTTGCTAGTTCAAGCATGGTGAAAAACTCCCTCCCCTTAGTTGCTGTCTCTCCAGAATTCCTGGCAGTCTCTGGATGTGGGGTGGGGACACATGAGTGTGGGATGACATCAAACAAAGGAAAGAAACATCCAGGGTCAGCTTGGCCAGTGCTCTGAGCAAGCTGGTCTAGTCGAAGATGTTTATGCTCACTGCAAGAGGGCCGTACTAGATGACATCTAAAGGTCCCTTCCAACCCAAGCCTTTCTATGATTCTAGGATAGCAAAACAGCTGGAGGAGGTGCTTGCTATTGCAAAACACCTGTACTTAACTGAAGCAACTCTTCCATGAAAGCATCCAGCCTCAAGCTGAAGAGATCCCTCATGCCTTCTTAGCTATCTTGGATCTCTAGCGATCCTCTGTCTTATAAGAGAAAAAAAAAAAAAAAAAAAAAAAGGGTGGGGGGGAAGATAGGAAAAAAAGCTTTGTTTCTAATTTGAGTCTGCCTGGCTTGAGTTGCCAATGTTGATTCTCAGGCTACCATCCTCCCTACTATTCAACTATTCAAGAACCCTTTAGTGCCAGTATTTTCTTCCCATGAAGGCACTTATGGACAATAATTAAGTAATTTCTCAGTTTCCTATCTCTGATAAGATAGGAGGTTGGTGGATGTCAAAGCATCAGACATTCCGAGGGGCTCCAGATCATTTCTGAATCCTGCTGTCCTAATGGCAAGGGATGACAATCCCAGTGTGGGACTTCCCAGGTGTTGACAACTGGCAAGACCAAATGTATCATCCTTCATGGGGGAGGCTATGGGATGGCCCACTCTGAGGTTTTCAGGTGATGGAGCTGGTTCACCAGGCAAGGAGAAGGGGGATGATGAGCTGGTGAGGGCAAAAAACCCTGACACAGGCAATGCTCATGGCACTGGGGAAGCAGTGGCAGGCAGGTTTCATCGCTGTGGCTCCGAAATCTCTTGCTGGAGAGGATTATTAGAGGGAGTAATTGGGATCACCTTACTTTACAAATGTTACTTTGCAGAACGAGGCAGGAAGACAGATCGATCTCAACTATTATTCATTAAGGAAAGTCCTTTATAAATCCCAAATTAACAATTTCTCATAGAGAGAGACTTCCTATTGCCCTTCTTTTCATGGGAACTGATTGCTGCTTTGGAAATGGGGAAATATGAAAATAATTGGGGAGGGGGAGAAATAGCAGTCATGGGCTTAGGAGCCAAGCATCTGTTTAAAAAAGAAAAGAAAAGAAAATACAGATGTATGCCTCAAAAATTACCATTACCCTAATTCAGAAAGGCAATGTTTTTGATAGATAAGATTAGACCACGGTCATAACGACGTTGGTAAAAGCCCAAGTGGCTTCTTAGCAAGGAGCAGGCTATTTGTAAATGTTCGGCACTGGATGGCTTATCTACAAGCAGTGACAGTTTGCAGAAGGTCTCTGCTGTCGTCTGTCCCCTCTGTGCAAAGAGGTGGGTGTCAGTTTTGGCTGGGGCGGGGGCAGAAAGCTGCTGTTACTGGTGCCATTTGAACTCTTTGCACTGGTCCTCGCTGTTTGGGCTGCTGAGTGTTTTAATTATTTGGCGCGTGTTGCTGCATGCTGGGGGGGGTCTGTCTTGGTGTTTGATGGGGGAAAGAGAATTTCAACCCAAATCTTCATCTTCTGGATGAAAAACACAGAGCAAATGCTTTGTGGTTTTGGGTTTTTTTCAAGCAGCGGAGAAAAAAAATGAAATTCAGTTGGTGCTACTTGAAGACTCTGGGGTGCCTTCCAGCTTCGGTGCAAGGCCTTGAATTTGGCAGGAGGGTGTCCTGATAATTGCAGTGTAGAGGTCTGAAGGAAGTTGTGTATTTCACAAGCTGCCAAATTTGGTATTGATGGGGTATGCCCTAAGGATGTGCAGGAAAGGAGTTTGGGTGAGGGGGTGTGGCCATTGCCCAAAGAAGTCATCTGGTTCACTTCGAGTTGAGATTGCCAGCAAAAAAGCCCAGCTACTCAGTTTGTATAACCATGCACATGGCTTCTTTTGGCTGTTTTGGGAGCATCAGTAAAGGAGGCAGGTGTCTCTCAAAGGGGTTTCTAGGGCCATACCCACATTTTCCTGCATCATTTCTGAGTTCGGATGTTGTTGAAGCAAGAACGGACATGTTGAACAGGAACACAAATGGCAGAAAACAGTGAATATTTCTGTTGAGGCTTAGGCAGATGCAGTTTGTGTCACCCCAGAGAGTATCAGAATACATCATCTTTTTAAAAAAAGAGTAATCACTGCTCATGTCCCTCTCTGAGAGGCCAGTTTTAGGGCATTGGTACCCTTTAGAGCACCCTGAGGGGGTGAAGTGGGAAGAGCTCCAGGCACTTGGCAACACATATTTGCTATGTGAGCTCCAGCTCCCCACTGTTGGTAACATGCTCCTAGAAAATTATAAATGGGAGTCCCCAGTTTGTCTTTTGCCCTGTTAATTAATAGGATTTGAGCATTAAAACTGCTCCCACGGAGTCAGCGATAGGCCCTTTGCCACTAATTCAGGCCCCTTGCCACTAATTCAGTCATCCTGGCAGGTCAGCGTAAACACCCCATATTTTACTACCGTTTTCAGATTATTCCCCTGCCTTGTAATTATTTTCCCGGGGGATGGTGGGGGATTAATTCCAGGCACCCGTTCCTCTGCAGATGGTGACGTGCCACAGCACCGAGGCGATGCAAGCATCCCCTGCCAGCCAATCATGCCGGCAGTTCCAGGTCCGTGGGCCCGCTGACAAGGGAAATGTTGTTAAGCTGAGTCTGTGCTCCTCTTAGTAAATAAAAAGGAGGAAGGACTTGCTGGCAGTCGGCCCTACCTGAGCTGGTGATGTGGTCCTCTGGGTGCAGAGGGATACTGGGGAGATGCTAACGTCAGGGGGGTCCCAGGCCTGGTAGGTACCAGAGCGGGTTGGGGATACCTTGAGCATGGGCAGCCCTTGCTCAGGCTTTGCTCCAGCATGCTCAGCATCACAGCAAGGGGCTGAGGATGTTTACACCCTGGATTTTTTCTCCACATTGGCTTGTTTGTAGGAGCCTCCATGCCCCACGGCAGGCAGCTTCAGGGTGGCCCTTAGCAAAGGGAGGGAAAATCGTTTCACTTAGAGCTAAAATGCCCCTTTTGATGTGATTTATCTGTATGACTTAATCTCTCACCGGGGCTGGAAGTCACAACACCTGCGAGGACCAAGAGAAAGCTGGGTTTTTACTTTGCATCTGAGACACCGGGAGGTAAAGCAGAGGTTTAAAATCCATGGGCTCGGAGGGGAAAAAAAATAGCCTCCATGCATCCTTCCTGCATTGGGCCTGCTCAGAAGCATGGCCTTTTGCATCTCCTCTCAGGCTCAGCCCTGAGGAAAGTTGGGCGAGCAAGTTTGCCGAGCTGGAGGGAGGGCGGCACAGATCGATTGGTGAGTTTAATAGGATCAGGTCAGTGTAATCCTGTTTTAGCCATTGTAATTCAGGCAGCCAAGGAGACCTCAAACTATAGGGGAAGGGGCTTTTAAAACCTCAGCGGTCCTGCCACAAAGCCAGAGGCTGGGGCCGGGACAAAAGCAGGAGAGAGGATGAAGTGGCTTGAAATAAATAGATTAAGGCTCTCTATAGGCCAGGCGTAGCAGGAGGGAGAAAAGAGCAAGCAAGGGGCGGGTGAGCATCCCGCAATGGCAGGGAGGGGGACGGGAAGGGACCTCGCACCCACAAGGAATGCCGTGTGGCTGGGCAGAGCAATCCCCTCCTACCATGGGGTAGCCAGCTCAGAGCACTGGGTAGGTTTCTTTCCCCCCTCCCGGCATGTGTTTCTGAAGGGTCGGGATAGGCAATCAATTTTTATGATGCAATTTATAATTCATACAGGTTGTCTTCGTACATATGGTGTTGCTTTTGTGTGTCAGGGTGCCGGGTGCTTTATGACGGTGACAGCGGGAATTTGCATTGGCGGCCGCTTACCAGCCTCGTCGCTCTCCTCCTTCCTCACCAATGAAGATTGATACGGCCCGTGGAAGTGCAGGCAGGAAGGGGAGCTCGATCCTGGAGGATAGTGAGCCCAGAGGGGTGGGTGTCTCTTGCAAGGCGTAACAAGCACCCAGTGGGGAATGAGGAAGCTGGTCCATCCTTGGGGCGGGGTGGGGGGAGGCTATTCCCATAGAATTGTATGGATTCCTTGCCCAGCTCTCCTGGCACTGGGATGCACGGCGGGGAGGCCCTCACTATCGCTGGGGATGACCCCAAAGGAAAGGAGGTCTGGCACCTCCCACCTTGGGCACAAAGGATTCCTTGTCGGCAGTGCAGCCGCATCCCCAGGGCAGGTAAAAGGCACAAAGCCGAGCCTGGCCAGTCCCAGCTGAAATAATTAAACCAATTAAGTCAATACAAACAGAAACGAGGCAGAAAGCAAATCTGAGGAAGCGGGGGCCTGCAGCTGGAGTTGTGCGTCCCCTCAGCACCACCCCTGCCTGACCTGTCCTGGCATGCACTGAGTTTGTCTGGTCTCTGTGGCAGCCCTGGCATACGGTGAGTTTGCCGGGTCACTGCGGTGATGGGGTAAGGAGTGGGGGGGATTACAAAGCTGTGATGTCTTATTTAAGAGCAAAGCAGCACGCTCCTCACCCCTACAGAGAAGAGTTGGCTCCTCTGGCCACTGCAACTGAGTGCCACCGAACAGCGGTGGCTTAAAATTTACATTTTTATATATATTAAAAGAAGAGGGTTGCCTAAGGCAGGCAGGAGGCGAGGTGGACGGTAGCAGGCAGCTTTCCTTTCCCTCGGACTTGGAGCTGCCGCGAAGCGGGCCAGCATTTCTGCTGCACTCCCCAAGCAGTGCAATTATTTGATCTGCAGATGTAAGAGGAATTTATTGTAACAACAAATATAGTGATGTCAAAACCCAACCTTGGATTAAAGCCGGCAGCCAAAGGGGAAGTGTATTAATTTCAAACAGCATCAGAGGCCAGTGCCTATTAGAACGAGCTATTCTTCAGACCCCCCCATCAGAATTAATCATTGGGAGTTAATTTGAAGCTCAGACAAGTTGCTGTTAATTTAGTGCAGGGAGGACGGGATGGAATAAAAAGCTGAGGTGCTGGCCGGGCCTCCTGGGTCTCATTAATCAGCGAGCTGAGACGGCCTGGCTTGATTACAATTTGCAAAAAAATTCATTAGAGCCTGGGCGATTGACAATTTTTCTCTCTGCCTGTGATCTGACTCATTAGGCAGCCAAATGAAAGCCATGATGATGGTGATGATGACAGCTATCAACCCCCTCGCTTGTTTATCTCCTTTTCCTCCGGCCCCCGGCCAGGGGCTCCCCCCTCCAGCCCCAAAGTCCCGCTCCTGAGGGGGGGGAGAGGGGGTAATGGAGGACTTCAGCCCACAGAGCAAATAACTTTCTTGTGCCTGGGGCAGATGCTGGCTTTTTTTTTGGGGGGGGAGCTGTTAGATAGGGTTGAGGACCAGCTGCTCCTCCCTAAAATACAACCCACATCCCCTCCTCCGTGGGGTGGGTATAGCCGGGCTGCGCGAGTCGGCTCGGAGTTCCAAACAGACTTCCCTTTGCACCAAAAGCAAACCAAAATAAATTAATTTCTGGGGAAAAAAAATTGAAAATATGAGTCGTTCTGGAAAGGCCGGGAGTGAGAAGATGGGAAGGGGGTGTGAGGGCACTCCACACATGTCCCAACTCCCACGCAGAAACTGAATCGAATATTAATAATTTGTTTGTTTGGTTGTTTTTTCGAACGAGGCCAAGGGTCGGGCAGTCGTGGTGGCTGCCGAAAAGGACGGAATTACGTGGGGATCCCCGCGTGTCCGCGCTGCCTGTGAGGACGGCGGCGGCAAGCAGCAATGCTGCCCGGGGCCGTTCCGTCTCAATGATGAGGCTGGTAGGAACGGGGAGCAGAGATAGCCGTCGCTTCCCTCCCCGGAGCCTATGCAGCCCACTCCGAAGCCACCGTTACAAGATAATAATGATGATAATAATAATAATAATAAATAAATGAAGTGCAAGCGCTGTAAAAGATGTGACCACGTCAAAGCCTGAATTTACTCGCCAGTACCTCGGGAGTGAATCGCTCTCTTAAATGATGCCTAGTTTAATTTTAATAGACATTTCCCCCCCAACCCCGCACCCTCTTTTTAATTTGCTCTCCAATTCCATATAGCCGCCGCCGCCGCCAACTACACGGCCGGGATGCGTAAAATGGGGGGGAGGGAAAGGATGCGAAGGATGCGGAGCAGAAAGGATGCGGGACACTCTGGTCCCCATCCCCGAGTCGGGCCGCAGAGCCCCTGCGCAGCTGTGTATGTCCCACCCTGAGCGACTGTACCCCACAAAACCCCGCCAGCTCCTGGTGGGGGGTGGATGTGGGGATGTTTCTGTCCCATCCACCCGCTCCCTTCCGCCCCGAGGCCATTCACTATTAGTCGTACAAAAAGCCCTTTTCCAGCCTTCCCATCACTTCCCCTCCTAAAATGAAATGAAGGTTTTTAAAAAGGAAAACTTTTTTGCCCATCTCCACCCTCCCCAACAATAAATACGGCTCAAAGAGCATCATCACCTTTTCGGCAGCGCAGGAGGGGAAAA
>VWYK01099084.1:4188-14649 GCA_013399775.1 Semnornis frantzii
CCTGAAGAAGACCTTACAGCAGCCTTCCAGTACCTGAAAGGCGCTGTCAAGAAAGCTGGGATGGGACTCTTTACAAGGGCTTACCATTCTGTGATTCTATGATAAGATAAAAGGGAATGGATTTACGCTTGAGGAGGGCAAATTTAGACTGGGTAATAGGAAAACTTTCTTTACAGTGAGAGTGTGGAGATACTGAAACAGGTTGCCTAGAGAGGTCATGAATACCCCCAGCCTGGAAGTGTTCAAGGCCAAGTTGGATGAGGCCTTGAGCAACCTGGTCTAGTGGAAGGTGTCCCTGCCCCTGGCAGGGGGAGGGTGGAACTAAATGATTGCCAAGGCCCCTTCCAACCTAAACCATTCTATGAATCTATGAATTTTAACAGCTTCAGGGCTGTACAGTCCAAGCTCTAAGCTTTGCACAAGCTGTATCCCCTCAGCCTAAAGTGGCCAATTTTTTCCTGGACTGAATTCCCATGAAAAATTTCTAGTGAAGTATAGCTGCTTTCAGAAGCCTTCTGCACTCAGACTGCTGTGAGCTTCACAGCAACATATGCTTCCTACACACTGCTCCTAAGTTCAGGCAACCACCGGCATCCACACATTGAAAATTACCACAGATACAGTCCATTCCCATGTTATGGTTAAACTGGCATTTCAGATAGGCTGGCAAAGTTGGAAGCCCCCAGCTTTTAAGAGCAAACCTGCATCAATAAGAGAAGCTGGCTTATAAAGCAGAAAGGAGATGTAGGCACGATGCTCTTGTGACAGCTGAACTGAGTACAACTGAAGGTGATGTTTCATGGGTAACACAGTCAAAGGAACTAAGAGCCTTTTGTTTAATTCCAACTGCAAAGGGCTGCTTGGGCTGTCTGACCCCATCTCTCAGTGGCTTTGCAGGGTTCTCTCTGGAATAGTCTATTTTCAGAAGATTTGCACTGAGTGGAACTGTCTCAGATTTAAATATTCAGAGTATTCTCTACATATCAAGTGTTAGACATTCTAGAAAGTTAGACCTAAAAGAAGCCAACCCCTTAATTACAAGGTTCAGAATTTTTGTTGTAAGGCATTTCAACTCTCCAGCTATTACAGAGTACTCTAATGCATACCTTTTGAGTTCTAGCTCCTGGCTCTCCTCAAGACAATTTTGATTTCTTTGGGTTTAGAAAGGTGTCACAGAGGAAGCCAAGGAATTTGCATTTCATAAAATCTTTATGTGATTACAATACTTTATATGGGAAGGGTCTAGAAGCCACAAGAGCTCCTTGATTCCCACCTCTGGAAAGGTGCTCTGCATTTCACAGAGCGGTGGAAGGGGTGGAAAAAAGGTATGCTTCTGGCCTCCTGTGCTTGTGCAGACACCACTAGCATCTTTTATGCACACGTAGCGCAGCAGTCTTGGATAGAGGAAGCACTCTTTGCACTATCACAGCTAGCAGCCATTATATATGCAGAAGGGAGAAAAGAGGCGATCCCAAGAGAGCACTTTCTGAGCTGTAACAGCTCATACATGCTCTGGAGCCTGAGGGCTCTTGCTGCTAGGATATGGAGGCCAGGACTATTCTGTCAAAGCTGGCTCTCTTTTTTTCTGCCTACTGATAAGTAAGGGCAGGAACACTTTTGCCATCTCAGCACCTATTCACTTCAGAGGGCTGTACTTGCAAATGTTCTCAGTGGTGGTATGGCTTCAGGGGTCATTCAGCAAACAGGCAGAGACAAAGTTACTCCAAGGAATAAAACCGGTGCAGAAAGGTGACAGAACTTGTGCTACCTCAGAGACATATTCTCATAATATGCCCCAAACTCTGTCAACATTGCTGTAATACCAGGCACTACTCGGCCCAGAGGCTTGCAGGTGATTGGTCAAACCATGCAATAAGAAGTAATTTGATAAGAATGCCCTTTGAATGTGAGTAGGTAGAGACAATTTTCCAATATCCAAGGTGCTGTCTGAAGTGGGCAGGATTTCAGTTTGAGTTAGCCTGTATGAGAATTGCAGGTGTCTGGCTAGCACAGGCACATTTATGAATGGAAAGGCTTAGGTGCAATGCAGCATCTTACCTCAGCCTCTCAAAACATGCCAACTGTGTCACCTGCACTCAGAGCCCCAAGCTTTATGGCAGGCTATGGAAAAAAGAGATGATCCTTGTCCATAGAGTCAGAACAATTTTGTTCATGAAAATTACTTTATAGATTACTAAAGAGGTGGATTTCCTTCATGATAGGTAAAACATGGAAATCATGGAAATTCACTCATAGAGAAAATTGTATAATATAGTTTAAAAAAGAAATGTATAAAAAGAGGAAGCTCAATCTTGCAGTAATTTGGCAAAATTTGTGAAAACTGGATTTGGTACTCTGTCCTTTCAAAAGCACTTTCCCAGACATTCTGGTACTTATTCCAGCGGTTGCCATTCTTGCCTCAGTCTTTCCAGGCTGAACATCAACAACAGAGACTAAGCACCCATCTGAACGGATCTGGAATGGCGTCTCAGGGACATGGCACCATCATTTCCACATGGCCCAGAGTGCTAAAGGCAAACTCACCATTGCTGCAGTTGCTGAAGCTGTCAGCACCTGTGCCTCTCTTGGCAATGAACCTGGCTGCAGGTACACAGTTACAACAGCCACAGGCTGTTTTCCACTGTCTGCCAGCAGGGTTCATCCTTCAAACCACAGAGCTTTGAAGTTTTATAGCTCTTCACTAAAACCATTCCAGATCTCTGCAACCTGCAAGTACAGCAACACTAAAAGGAGACTTCCTTTGGAACAACTACTGACAGCATTACCTAGGAAAGACAAGTGCAAACAGGTGCTTCCTGCATCTCTAGAAAGAATGTCATCAAAGAAACAAAAAAATCATATAATGCTTGCATGTATGAAGAATGCAATCTACCTTATCAATAATCTTGAGATCACAGCCTGCCGTCAACAGCACTTCCACCAGCTCCACATTGCCAAGATCAGCTGCCAGATGTAGAGGGGTTTCCTGCCTCTGGAGTTAATGACACCAAATAAATGCAATTAGCCAAACTCCTCCTTGAAAGCAGAGTTCTCATAATCTGAATCTACAAAAGATTCACAACAAGAGACTGTGAGAAAACACTGAGGAGAAGGAAATTAATTCACCTTTGAGTGATCTACCTGCCAGTTTTGTTTCAAGCAAACCAAAGGGCATCTGAGATCCCTGCAGGAAAACCAGGCAGGAGTTCCACCTGGCTCAGGAAAAAGTTGCTGTTACCTAACAGCACTGTTACCTAACAAGTGCCCTTTCTTCATTCTAATAAACAAGATGTTTTGGACTGGAGGCCTTCATGCAACTGCCAGCCGCAGCCCATGCTGTCCTGTTGAATAACCTTTTGCCTGATGAAATTTGCGCTCAGCTGTAATTTTCAGCAGTACATTGTGCCACATCCACAGCAAGGTTTGTTTACCCTGCCACAGAAGAGGTGGTGCATCAATATGACCAAGGTGCCAGTTAACACCATCTGTGAGCTCTGTACAAACTTCTGCCACATGAGCCATGAGTACTGGATGTCATCCATATCTCTGGAGGCCTGCTTGCTTGGCCAGGTTATTCTAGACCACCTTCATCACCATTAATTCCCTCAGATACTGGGCACCTGTCATAGTCTGCTTGCCTTGCTGGTTTACAGTATCTTCTTTGAGGAGATGTTTTGCGTTCCTGCTCAATAACAGCCACCTCCAGAGGCTTGTGGGAGAGTGGCTCTCTTCCAATCCTTTTGTTAATCCCATAGTCCCAAGAGATGCACCCCAGCTGCTGGACTTCCCTACTTCCCCACCACTGGAACAGCCAGATAGCAATGTGCTCACCTTGCTGATGCATGAATACTTGTTGCCTGTCTTTTAGGTCATTCAGTGATGGGGGCAATGTAGTGTCTGCCTCTTTTGTCATTCCTGTCCTTTCCCCCTTCTGTCTGGCTACAGGCCAGGCTCTTTCTTCTGACTCTTATTCCTTCTGCTCCTCAGCAGGAGCTGCTACTTACCTTACTAACCAAGTCAACATGCACTTCTATTTCTTCTTGAGTTTAGCAGCAAGTATTGTATTTGAGGGCTGGGTCTCCATTTAAGTCACTCTGTGTACCCTCAGATTGAGCAAACTTTCCAGTGTCCATATGGGTGACTTCAGAGCCAGAGACCTCCTGTCTTTGTGTGTGCTCCTTGATCAGAAGGCCCTCTTTTCCTTTTGAGACCACTGGGTGGCAGCTCAGTTGGCATGAACCAGGTTCCAACACAGCATTAGATGTCACTGTGTTTCATTGTGTCAGGTGAGGCTTCTCCCCTTCAAATGGTGTACCAGTTGCCTGGGGCTTACATCACTGTTCAGGCATGAAATCCCAAGATACTGCAGGCAACAAGCACCCAACTCCTCCCACACATCCTGCCACCCAGAGACCGACTGCCTCAGGCTCATGCCTGTGTGGCATTCCCTATTAGTCGATTACTCTTATGGACAATGATCAAAATGGGGTTCACAACACACAGTAGTATAAGCAGTCTGATTACAAAAGGATATTCAAGGAACTGAGTAGTTACAAAGTGAGAGAGATCTATCTTGGAGGAAAAGGGGTAGGTGCCACTTGTTACTCTCTACAGCGTCTCTCCAAGAAGAAATGGGAGAAGGTGCAGTTGTTGATTTTCTTCATGAGATGGTTCTCTGAGTATCTGGATGGCAGTAGCATAGGGCCCAAAAATACCAGATTAGGCTCACGGCCAATGCTTTTATCATGGCTTTCCCAGGCAAAGTAAAACAAAGTGATACAAAACACAGCAAAACCTGAAAATAACCATTAACAACTACAGGAGATTTTGTGCAGGAAAAAAGAGGAACCAAGTAAGTCAGCAACAAAAGTAAATACATTGGCAGTGACTACAGGCACAAAGCAGAGGCCAAAAAATCCTGGTAAAGGTCAGGGAAAACAGACGCTGGCATTCCTGCATGGGCTAGAACCACCAACTTTTCAATCAGCAGCTGAATGTGCTAACCAACTGCCCCATAGACCTGTGACCTCAGCTTTCAGTGTGATCCTGTGTGGTGTGGAACATCACTTTGGCCACCTCTGGTCATCTGCTTGATTGTGCTCCCTCCCAATGAGCCTCCAGTCTATTCTTTAGGGTTGCAGAGTGTGAAACAGAGAAGGCTTTGATGCTGTACAAACACAGATAAGGAACAGCTAGAACACTGGTGCCTTACTAGCACTGCTTTGGTCACAAATCTGAAACACAGCACCATAGGGACCACTAAGAGAAAAATTAACCCCATGCCAGCCAAGTGACACGGCATTGGGTTGCCCTTTCAGATCAATACTATTGGGACGTTTATGTAATTTATTACACATGAAACACTAAAGCAATAAATTAACCCAAATATTTTCTGCATGTATATAGCATTTTGCTGTCCACATCTTGTGCAAACAATACTAGCACAGCATGTGCCAGTGACTAATACAAACGCACACATGCGAAAATATAAGAAGGGAACTCCCTCTTCCTTCCTATTTTTTGTACCCTGAGCTGGTAATTTAAAAAAAAAAAAAAACCCACAACAAAAACAAAAACCAAACACCCAAACCTTAAAACAAAATTCCCATAATCTCTTTACCTGTGAAGATATGTTCATTCCTGAGCTGACTTACATGATTTAAGGGGTTTATATGATGATCAGCATCCAAGAGGCTTTTTACTACTAGTAGGTGATTGCTGATGACTGCTAAATGGAGAGGGGAATTCTTCTGCTGTGGAAGGAAAATAATGAACTATTATACCTGAGTGTATTATCAGAAATGCATGCATACAAGAAAGAGGTTTATTTAAAAATGCCCCCTGCGCTGCAGAGGCTATTCTCTAGCCAGGGTTCAATACTGCAGAAAACATGCTTTGAGGTGTGGGGTTAGGCCAGAGATGATAGTCTGCTCGTGCAACAGCAGCAGGTAAAAAATACAGGTGAGAAACCTGGAAATGTTGAGTATATCAATGTGTCACCACTTAGGAACGTGGCAAGGCACTCACTCTGCTTATGTGTTCATACCTGAGATGTGCTTCTACCTTTGGTGGACAATAGGGAGCTTAGGAAAATATTTCTGTTCCCTCAGAAAATCTGGGCTGCTCTTAGCTGAACAGGCTAGAGGCAGATTAATTCTATATTGAGTAAAGAGATGTCAAAATCTGCTTTCCAGGAACAAACTGTCACCACATATTGCTGCTGGGAAGCATTCTTTATACTAAAGCCATTGGATGTATTATTTATAAAAAGTGAATTACAGACAGAAAAAAAAGTAAGAGGTTTTATTCAAGTTATTAAATAACTCGGGCACAGATACAACACCGGTCATAATCTAACCATTAGATTGGCAAAATCACTTTGTATGTTGAATCTGTGATTCATCAGTTTCTTGTTAAATACAGCAAAAGAGAAATTCCATATCAGTGCCATTCCTGGGTGGCAGATACCAGTTCATTACTGTCTTTACAAACAACGGCTATTTTTTTCAGGGCTACAGATGAGTAAAGCAAGCTCTTACACAATGCTGCCCTGAAAACATTTTGAAACCACAAGTGACTGTTTTATCAGTTCCTTCTGCTACAGAAAGCCAATGAGAACAAGCAGCACAATAACTGCCTGATCTTTAAATAGATTATTTCAAGCACAACATAAATTCTTCTTTCTTAATAATATTACACAATAGGCCAGTGATGATGGCAGGTAAATCATGAAACTCAGCTTCTATTTTCACCCTGTACTGCAGAAGTGGAAAACAATTTCCCACTCACAGAAAACCTCAGATATAACAAAAACTGTAATATCTAAATCAATACAAGATTTGAATATTAGAGATATCTTTTTAAACCCCAAAGAATGGTGGTATGCAGATTTTGAAGGCCTGTGCTTGGGAGTGCAGATGGTGAAAACACTTGAAGTGTTTATTTACCTTTATTAAAAATCAGCTGCAAGTGTTAACTCTGCCCATGACACACAGGTAGTACTACTACTTAGTTCAAGCAGGCCACTTTGTTCATCTTCTAATGCCTGGCTCCATATCTTAGTCTGGCCACCTCTATACTGCACTGCACTGGTCTGCTTTAGGCACTCATTAGTTTGTGCAGTAGGATCTTGTCTTTGTTGGTCCATACATATTGCAACCAACATCCATAATCCATAGTGTGTATAGTGAGCAAAATTAACAAACTATTGTAGTCAATCTCACTCAGATGTTTGAATGCCCCAGGAAGATCATAATAGACAAGACAGGGAGAAAGTTTATACAGATATACACTAACCTCAGGTTTAGGAACCAGGTCAATATTCTTATCAAGGAGAAAATTAACCAAAGGTAGATGTCCATTCTGAACTGCAATCTGCAATGCACTGCTATTGTTCTGAAAGAAATTATATAGATTGTAAAACTGTACTTTTTTTGTTCCTGGAAAACCAGTACTAAGGAAAGTTATCAATATAGAACATCCTTTCATTTAAATCTATGTTATTATCCCTTCCCCCCAAAACAACTTTCTTTGATAGAACGATATAAAATGAAGTGGATCAGCAGTTAGTACGACATGCTTTTGTAAATACTGAAGGGACTTCCCACTCTTACAGTATCACAGAATCACAGTTACAGAACTGTGAGAATGTACAGAATGTCAGAGGCTGGAAGGGACTCAAAAATTTATTTAGTCCAACCCCCCTGCCACAGCAGGATCACCTGTACCAGGATCACACAAGTATGTGTCCAGATGGGTTTTGAATATCTCCAAAGAGGGTGACTCTACACTCGCCCTGGGCAGCCTGTTCCAGTGTCCTATCCCCCTCACAATGAAAAAATTCCTTCTCGTGTTTACATGAAACTTCTATGCCTCAGCTTCCACCCGTTGCCCCTGTCATTGGGCATCACCAAGCACAGCCTGGATTTCCTGGCACTCACTCTACATATTTATAAATATTGATAAGATCGCCTCTCGATCTCCTCCTCTCCAAGCTAAAGAACCTTGGCTCACTCAGTCTTTCCTTGTAAGAGAGATGTTCCATTCCCTTCATCATATTTGTGGCTCTGTGCTGGAGTCTCTCAAGCAGCTCCATGTCCCTCTTGAACTGGGGAGACCAGAACTGGACATGGTACTCCAGAGGCAGCCTCACCAGGGCGAGGGGAAGAAGAACCTCTCTTCACCTCCTAGCCACAGCCCTTCTAATACACCCCAGAATGGCATTGGCCCTCCTGGCCACAAGAGCACATTGCTGGCTCATGGTCAGCCTCCCATCCACCAGGACCCCCAGATCTCTTTCCCCTTTGCTGCCTTCCAACAAGTCAGTTCCCAACCTATACTGATACCTGGTGGTGTTCTTTCCCAGGCAATGGTAAGACTCTACGCTTACCCAAGGGCAAGACTCTATGCTTGCCCTTTTGAACATTGTTTCTCCCTGCTCAACTCTCCAGCTGGCAGTCTCTCTGACTGGCAGCACAGCCTTCTGGTGTGGCAGCCACTCCACCCAGTTTGGTGTTGTCAGCAAACTTACTGACAGTGCACTCTGTGCCCTAATCCAGGTCATTGATGAATATATTGAACTGATCCCAGTACTGACCCCTGTGGAACTCCACTAGTTACAGGCCTCCAACTGGACTCCATCCCATTGACCACAATTCTCTTGACTTCTTTCCTTCAGCCAGTTCCCAATCCACCTCACTACCTGATCATCCATACATCATTTTTGTTCTGTTAGAACTCTACATTCCAAATTCTATTTTATTGATCTATTTATATTTTTTCACCATCTCATAAAAATAAGCAGAACAAATATACTTTTAGTCCACACATAAAAGACAGGATAAATTCCTTCTCGTGCCCCATGTACCTGTGTGTTGCAGGAATACTGTTTACATACCTGAGTTAAAACATTGATATCACTCCCTGCTCCCAGTAAGAGTTCAGCACATCTTTCATGACCTCCTTCAACAGACAGGTAAAATGGAGTTTCTCCATTCTAGACCAAGAGAGAGAAAATGCCTGTTCAAATTTGAGCCACATAACATAAAACAGGTTAGCTAGATCAGACTCATCCAGCTCAATAGGAAAGGAGAGGTGATCACAAGAGAACACAACTTGAATGGTCCTGAACTGACATTTAAATGAAACAGCAACTCACCAACACTTAAGAAATAGATGCCATTTATGTGGACAAATAAGGTCTGTGATACTGATAATTTCATAAATATTGTTTACACTGTTTTCAAAGGAGATTGCTAGTAACAGGCACAGAAACAAAGATGGTGAATAGTGATTGCTGCCATTAAACACCAGGCAGCACTACTAGCCTGCTGGCACACAACCATTAGTACCAATTTCTGTCAGTCCAGTGCTGTGGACTCCTGGTCAGTGCCTAACTCTAGTGATAGTTATAAGGAGTCCTTTTAGAAGAAATAATCCTGTTGCTATGTATTTCAAATCTTCTCACTCCAAAAAAAGTCTCAACGTTTCCACAGAAAATTTCTAAAGTAAATTACATCAGCTGCACAATGATCTGATGCCTGCTTTTCAATTCCTGCCATACACAATGGTTTACTGAAAATTACTCCAGTGCTTCAGCATTCAGAGAAACATCAATAAATCCTGTTTTTTTATTTTGCTTAATCTCCTGTTACATCATTCTGGTAAACTTAACGTATTTTAGTGCTTTGTTCATGCTGGGGAAAGACAGACCTGTTTGTGTCCACAGGCCAAAGCATCTCTCGTGGAATAGAAAGGGAATACCACTATCCTTGGCAAGGGAGGGGCACAAGCAGTATAAGCTTTTTACGCAGAAGAGACATGGTTAGACAAGGCTTGGAAATACAAGGGCTTCACAGTTCAAAGGAGGTCCTGTGTTTCAACGTTCAGATATAAACTTGCATAAAAAGAACAGACAAGCATCCTTTGACCTCAAAAGCTGTTCATGACTAAGGAAGAGGAGGGCCTTGGGTAGAAGTGGGCATGTCTCAGACTTTTTGCCCTCTGGGCCAGCAGAAGAGACCATCAATCACATAGCAGGTTCCTCCAATAGACAGGCCAGCCCCCAATAAAGCAAATTGACTTGCACAGTTTGTCTCAGCTGCCCCACAGAACAAGCCGAAGACGCACAGAGCCTTTGTAGAGCACACATGCTGAGCTGAGTAGTTAGTGTGCAGCACTTCACTCTTAATTCAAGCCTCAAAACTAACCTTATGTTTGCATCACTTCAGAGATGATAATTGCTTCACAGCTAATGCGTGATTTCTGAATATGCTGTCTGAGCTCACCAGCACTAACCCAGGAAAGAAAAGTGGGTAGACAGTGTCTGCAGCCAGTTCTGCAGAGTCAGTTGGAGTCAGATGAACAAGGTACTAATATGAGAACTCGTTGCTGAGGTGCCTGTTGTGATATCTGCTGGGTTTGCACATTGAACTGGCTCAGCAAATAGTCTGAAAAGCACCA